>WSUE01000137.1:0-95440 GCA_019633535.1 Tulasnella sp. JGI-2019a
CCATTCTCTCTCAACCCCTCTCAGAAAGCAATCCATTGCCATCAGTAAGTACCCCTGGTTGGCACCCTCAGCACAGTCATGCATACCAGAGTTTAGCAAGGAGCTAACTCTTAACAGAATCATGTCATGGTTTGTTGCTGACAACCACTCATTTCAGTCTTTCATGTGATCTTATCAAGGTCCCTGAAGACAGGGACCTAACTCAGGAACTGGCGACATCAGGGTTACTGGAAATAACAGACTTAACATTCTAAGAATTATCAATGACATCATTGATGACATCATTTGAAGCTGCAGCATCCATTATTAAGCTCCATAGCATGCAGCACTTATATTTAGCTGGACTGACTCATTACATGACTCAGTAGAAGCTGCAGTAGTTATTTATAGATAGAAGCAGCAACTGCAGTGCACAGTAGAAGCCACAGCTAGCAACCATAGTAAGAAGTAGAAGCTGCAGTTATAGAAGCAGCAACTGCAGCCTGGGAATAACTGCATAGACCTAGGGTATATAAGGAGGAGGATCTGAGCTGGTCTCAGTTCTCCATTCCACCCTTTTATCACTATTAAGTGAATACATCCCTCATACTCTCATCTCAAATCCCTTGTGTGTTCAATTACCAACCAATACCAACAAACAGTGAGTAGGGTTCAGTTGACCTGAGCACCCTTTGATTTCAAACTAACAAATCAGTCAGCCTTAGGAGGACATTAGGAGAACATTCTGGAAGATTCCTTTGAATTTAGTATATAAAGAGTGAGGGGAATGCTGTAGGATTCCCTATCACAAACACCTGTTTGTAATCTAGCATCTTGCAATCCATCCTCTCTTCTACTCTTATCCTCAACCCAAGAACTATAGTTGCCAGTAAGTACTCCTGTTTGGCACCCTCTGCACAGTAGTGCCTATCAGAGTTTAGCAAGGAGCTAACTCTTCACAGATTCCCTCACTTCAATTTCATCACCTGCAGCCAACACCAGTGACACCAAGCTTATCCCTTCACTATGGTGGCTTCTTGAGGGTCTTCCCCTACCTCTGATCAATGATATCCACTACATGGATGTTGTGATACAGCCACCAGAGAGCCAGAGCTGTGGGTTAGTGGCCTTCAATAGCATTGAGCAGCTTATGCATCTCCTGGGTGTCACCAAATGGGACCAGTTGACAAGCAAAGATTTTCAAGTCAACTGCCTAATGGGGATTTTAGAGCATTACCACTGGAGTTTGCTTTTCAAGGGACACACATTTTCATCTAGTAGCCAAGTTGCATTGACTGACCAGACTCTTTTTATAGAAACCACTGTGTTGGTATACCCCTATCAAAGAGCTCTCTGAGTCCATTGATGACACTTCTGATAATGATGATGCATTTTGGGATTGTTGGACAACCAAGGACATTAAGGTAACTTTCCTTAATATTTCACATGTTACAACTCTAGACTTACAAGTATTTCAGATTCACCATCCATTTCTCAACCATTCTGTGCCCAGTGTGGCACCGATCCCCCCACTAGCTGTGGGCAGTGATCAGTCTCATGAAACCACTTCTGATCACTCTTTCACTCTGGTCTGAGACTCTCCCCAACTGCAGATGCTGCCTATTGACCTCCCTATCAACCTCATGATCTCTAGTCCTCCCCAGATGCATGCTAGATCACAATTGCTGACTGGAGATATTATCAATGGCCTCAAAATGCTTCTTTCTCTGGAATGCAAGCAAAGACATTGTCACTCACCAAAGAGATCCACATCAGTCATTGATATCACTGACTCAGACTTGGATTCAGTTTTGAGCATCAATCTACCTGCTGGGGACTGCAGCAATAATCCTATTGTCCTGTCAGGGTCAGATTCTGAGTGACTGTTGGATGGATTGCTGATTCTGGAAGGGGTTCTTGACATCTGAGCTCATGGCAAGCCTACACCTCATGTGGCACAAGTTAGCCACCCTGCCTCCAGTCTTCACCAGCCCACCAACTCAGGCTCTGCAGCCACCTCACTACAGATGGATGCCATCTTTCCATCCCAGCAGGCAGGGGTAGAGGCAATTAAGGCAGATGTGGTGGCTCATGGTTATGTGATGTGTCATGGCCAAAGTAAGACTGACTCCTCTGGTGCAGTCCATCACCTTACCATGTGCTGCAAGAACACATGTGCACCAACAGAGAGGCATGACCCAACAATCAACCCTCATGATCACTGAAAAAGTAAGTCTTTCCAGACAGACTGTGTGGCTCATATCAACATCAGTCAGATCAGTGGGTCACTCGAATACCATATTACCCTCATTCATCTCCAGCACAACCACCCCCCCATCCTCCCTCCTGGTGGTCAACCTCAACAACATCCCACAGAGAGACAGTGCAAGTATGTCAACAAGTACAATCTGATTGAAGGATTCACCAGCCACACCCTTCATCATATCCTCCAGAAAGAGGAGGTTGACCATCCATTGGAGCCTTGCCAGCTCACGAATCTGATCAATGAGAGCTAGAGACATGCTCAAGAGGAAGTAGCAAGCCTTGGTGGAGATGCAGCAACTGTCCTTTCTCACCTGGAAGTGCTGTGTCATGTGGATCCTTGCTGGCAATACCAGGTGAACATGGGAAATGACAACCACATCACAGCATTGTGGTGGCAGTCACTGGAGCAAGCATCTCTCATTGCACAATACCATAACATTCTCATTGTTGACAATGCCCAGAACCAGAATCAGTATGGCTATCCCCTCAATGTAGGAATCATCATTGATGGATACTGCACATCATGAAACATGTGGTATTGCTTTCAAGAGTGAGAAGATGCAACAACCCATTCCTGGGTCCTGGAGAGTCACCTCTCAACCACACCAAGGCTGCCTGAGACATTTGTATCTGACTGAGACCCAGCCCTCAAGTCTGTCATTCCTCACATCCTCCCCTCTACCTTCCATGCTGTTTGCCTCCATCATTTGGAGGGCAACATCAAGCAGCATTTATATGTTCTGCTTGGTCATGAAAATTGGGAGAATTTTCAGAGTGATTTCTGGGTCTGGTACCAATCAGTGTTGCTGGAGATCTTTCAGACATGGTTCAATGAACTGATTACTCGATTTCCAGTAACTGAGCAATACCTTCAAACCAACCTCTGGCTGATATGCAACCAGTGGGTGCATGCTTGGGTGTCACTTAAGTTTACAGCTGGTGTTCAGACAAATGGGCACATTGAGGTTGAAAACCAGTCTAACAAAATCCTAGGTGGCCCAAAGGTATCATTTGCTCAACTCTTCAAGTGTTTGAACCAGCAGACAGATGACCAAACTAACAAGCACCAGATCGCACTCCAACAGGTAAACATTTCAATACCACTGTGTTTGCTTCTTATTGAAACTTTTGCATTGTCAGTCTTTGTGTCACCATCACCCAGCTGTGTGGGAATGAATCTTTGCCCCTGTTCTCAATCAACTTGAGGCCCATGCCAGTCCATATGCATTCCAAACCTGCTATCATGAGCTAGAGCACTCACTCACCTACACCATCTCAAATGTTCCAATCCCAGATGATGTACAAAGCTGGGTAAGTTTACATGTGTTATCACCCCACTCTTTGTATCTATTACTGATCTACCCTCCATCCTGCAGGCAGAATCACTTCAGCTTGCACAGCAAGAACCTGGATTTGATTGGGTTCCCAAAGAAGAGATGGTAAGTCTGCTGTGCAGCTGGTGATTTTTCTCCTTACTAATATGTATTTGCAGTCAATAGTCAACAGATATCTTCATGATGCTTCTTATGTTGCGACAGCTTGGCTGCTCCATCAGGTTCTCACCTGCTGCCTCCATATCCACTGAGTTGTCAGTGTGACTCTGTCTGGAATTAGGACAACAGCATGGCATGTAGTTATCCTCTTGGATGATGATACACATTTGTGTGACTGCTGTATGGGTGTCAACCTTGGTATCCCTTGCTGTCATTTCTTTGCTGTTCTCTGGGCATTCAGCTCTCATGTACGGTTTCATATGGGCCTTATACATCTGCAGTGAGTTTCAATATTTGACTGGAAGTACATACTTGACAAATTTTCCAATGTGTAGGTGGTATCACAACCCTCAGCTCAATGTTACCACTGTCCCATCTGTCACTTTGAATTCTGTCACTGCTGATCACCCCCTCCTCACTGGCACAATTCTGGCAAACCCCCTTAACCAACCTGTAGAGCCAACTGGCAAGATTGCTCCTCTGCCAACACAAACAATTTCAGCACAAGAAGTCTTCCATCATAGCCAGGCTGCACTTAAGGCTGTTACCTGTGGAATCAAAATGCAGGAGGACCTTCAGGGACTCCTTGATGATATGGCCAAGATTGAGTGTGTGGTTATTCTCAAGTCATGGCCTGCATAGATCATAGCTAATGTGTTTGACATGTTGTAGTTCGTGACAGAAGGCACAACTTGAAACTTGACAGCCTCAAACAATCTGTGATCTGATCATGCTCAACCCCAAAGGGCAGCCATGTGAGAAAAGACTAGCAGCAAGTCAAGAAGGTTTAGGGAAAAGCAGCAGTGGTGGTGCAAAGGGCTAAATCCGTCTCACTCTCACACATAATCGTCATGCTACTAGTGTTGCTGTGCCTACTGTTGAGGAAGCCGCACTTGATGACTCTGACAACACCAGCCAGATCAATCAACCTGATCCACCATCCTCACAATGACAGTGTGGTTTGTGCAAGCAGCCTGGCCACAACCAACAGACATGCCTGCAGAAGTAACCAGGGCTAAGAGTTGTCGATCGTACATTAGATTACTAAGCAACTTAATCCTGATTTGATTTGCTCATGCGTATCATCAATTTGACCTCTTCGGAGGGGTTGCTAAAGGGGTTGCTACGAAGGGGTTTCTCCGAACACGAGGTTGCCAAATAGATTCATCCACTGAATCAAGGTGAAACTGTTACATGTGTGAGATCCGTAGCTCCACGTGGTACAACTTCAGCCCACGTTCGATAACGTTGTCACCATGTCTTGTGGACATCTGTGTCTGCATAAAGCAGCCTCGCTAATCTTAGATTCCAAAGTCTGAGTCAGCTTGAATGCCCGAACCCAAGTTCAAGATTTGCATGAAGTCATGTTAACTGCTTAAAAGCTGTCAGGTGTGTCCTAGCCCACTGCATTGTGTCATTTTCTAGTCTATCGGTGATGTGAAATCCATGTATCTGAGACCCAGGGTCGCTGATAAACAAACTATTCCAGCAGTGCCGCTACAAATCCACCACGCCGCGAACCGTCAACGAGACAAACCAGTTCGGCTTGCACCTTTCATAAAGGATTTCACGTTGAATCCTCAACCGACCACTTGTACACAGAAACCCTTGATTTGCCGATGATTCGACCATAAGGAAACCGTCAGCATTGCCGATCGCTTTATTTAAGACCTCTGTCGTCGGCTAGGAGTGTTGTGTGACTCGCTTGGCTCGATTTCGGTATAATATCAGCCTAAATACTGACAGCTCTTACTCCCCACACTGTATATCCATATTCCGCCAAGATGCTTTTCAAGCTCAATTCAGTGCTCATTTTTTCCATACTGATCTGTTCCATTGTTCGAGCCGCACTGACAGGTGACCCCAATCGCCTATGCCCAGACATCCTTGGCGAGGTCGAGTTTTTCAAGAACCCCAATCATGATCGCGGTAAATACTATCAAGTTAAATTCTACCACTTGATGCCCTAGTGCTCCCACCCGAGATCTCAACCTCACCGCATATACTTTGCTCTTCAGAAACGGATCGCAAAGCGTCTCGGATGGGGTCACTTGTCACTACTATATTGTCAACAATTACCACCGTTATGAAGTCGAAACTGGTGATTTAGAACATCCATTGGCCATTGTGAGCTGCATATTCCGCGACTCTGTACATCCATAGATTCTGATCCGTGACCTTCCTATAGTTTCCCGACAAGGCTAGCTTTTGGACATTCATGGGCGGGGAGAGAACATGGGCAATACGTCAATCATGCGAACCTGATTCTTGCGTGATACTGAAATAGATGGATTTTCCACATAAGTACTTTCATGGCTGAAAGCGAGCAAAGTAGCCAACCGTGCGCGATCACTTCTTTATGGCTGGAAGGATATTGTGAGATATGCGCCATTAGTTACAGTATTCAAACATAGTTGGAAGACCCAAGTCTCGCCGACTGCCGCAGTTGCCTACAGCCACCAGGAGTTCGCAAATGTTGATGAATCGGTTCTCTGCATGGGCGATGCCATCTCGGTTTCATTCAAAGGCAAAGGCAAAGGCAAAGGCAAAGGCTCGCGCACCTTCCGTCTTCACTGGTCACGAGAACCTGTACATATTTGTGCACAAGCGTGGTGATCGTTGGGGAGTTCAAACACGACAACCTGTTCACCATGGCGTATTCATAAATAATCTGTGCGTAAGAGGAATTAATGCTGTGGTTACTAAGTTACTGCTGGTGCTGTGAGAGGTATGTGACATTGGTCGATCTCTGAGCTTAAACTGATTTCTTCTAAACAGCTTAATGGTTCCCCAAAAGCTCGTTTATGTGCACCGCGATCTCAGTACATCAAATTTTCATCTCGCTATGAATGGAAATGGAAAGATAAATGACCTAAAGTACTAACGCAGGCTTACAGACCCATCAGGCCTTGCAAACCTACCCTTCGCGGTTGGTGATAGCTTTAAACATTAGGTGATAAAGAGGTTGATAAGGACAATCTTAGGATAAAGCTCATTGTAGGGCCCGGGAAATTGCTTCGGGAACATACGAATTCCAGCCCATGGAGATCGCAATGTCTCAAACCATGGTCTTGATAAGACATAACCACCTCTACGATTCGCAATCCCTGTGGCAATCACTCGTCTGGTCGCATCTACATCGCCCTGACCGCGGTCGAGAATTCCCATTGGAGAACATGAAGCGACTGGCATTCCTACACTTTAACATGGAAGATGGGGGCCCTAACGTGTTTTCCATTAAAAAAATGGCGTGTGGATCTTGTGAGAAGGTACGCGGCATTTGAAAGGAATGGTGGGCGGAGCCTTACACTAGCAGCGCTTCGAGGGATCCACACAATAGAACGTGTTGCGGAGTTCGAACGTTTGGCGGTGCTTGGTCGCCGATCGCTCTACTTGGAATCACTTCAGTCCGTCTGTAAGACTCTCTCATTACGTGCATCTGACTAAAAGGCGAGCGTCAAATCACGCTCTAATGTGCCTACCATTGTCTATCGGCCTTCCAAGGAGAGAGTTTCGTTTCACATCAGATAAGCGGTCTCCTCTGGTGTGGCTACTTTGCCCATTCCGTATTCCTTGCTGGCACTTACATACTCTAACACAGATTACTATAAGTTCAACTGTGTATCCATCCTTGGTCCATCGATGTTCTCCTCGATCTGCATACGCGACCAGTCGAAGCATAAACACCCATTTCTCATATAATCTCTATCGGCAGAAGGCCCCGTTTCACTGCTTTGGGACACTCATTGAAAGTTTAGAGAGAGAAAGATTCGTATTACGTTTCGGTTGATACTGTCATGCCATTGGTCGCGATACGCCCTGCCACCCTATAAGGAAGGTCTTGGCGATGTTATTGTTTTAGCTAATGTCCCGTTAGCAGGACTATGCCGTGTAGTACTGTTGCTGTGACTAATATACTGATCATTGGGCTATAGAAGTGGGCTGTCCAGAGTCTGGCGGCTTCGCGGATGGGTTATCCGACCACTTCGGTCTCGGGTAAGTTGATCCCCAAGGAATGATATGTTAGGCAGTCGATGTCTCAAAGACGTCCACCCACTCTAAGCGGTATTAGAACTACCTTCGACATGATCTACTTGATCCGATCAGCTATACTCGTCCTCGCGGGGGTTCCATGCTGTAGACATTTCCGCGGTGGTTAGGCTCAACCCAATGCCATCGCGCCATCGTGCAGACAATCCGGAGGCCCTCCGGGCCTTGCGCGTAGTCGGTCAAGCAGCGGCTCGCTACCCGCGCTTCTTCTAGGGAACTGACCTATTCAATGGCTAGGATGTGCTCTCTAAAGGCCATCAAGCAGTGGCATGGCGTTCGTTGCCCAGGGTACGTTCCATTCCTTGCTGCGTAACTTCCCCTTATTGATCCTCTCATACATCTCCCTACTTTCAGTTGCGATTATTTGGAGTCACTGATACTTCTTGTTACTATGCCGACGATTATCATCTATACTACTATTCCACGCCTAGATTCCCTACATCGGTGACGTGTCGTCTCTCTGTTCCAAACCCCATGAGCCATCCTCATTGGTACCTTTCTTAGATATCCGCGAATCCTGGAACCTCTGTCACATCCGAAATGGTCCTTGGCGAGATTAAGCCGCGAGCATGGTGGATCGTTGATGAACCTTTCCAAGGGGAAGCCGTAGTAGAAACACCTTGAAGATGGGCTCGCTTGAGCTAGATTTAGTTATATGTTTTGGGAAGGTAACCCCTTGAGCGGCGGCCCGCCCGCCTCACTTGCCGTAATCCAGTCTGTGATCTGATCCGAAGCATTATAATTGAGCTCATCCACTTGGACTGTTACGTTTGGGTGAACAGGTATGGTCGAATTCGTCCCTATACAATTGACTCTTATCCACCCGCAAGTAACTCTATTAGACATGCGCTCCATGAGCCATCCATACCTATCCCCGTAGCTACCCTTGCCGGTATATATAGACTATGATGAGATCGAACCGTACCGAACAAGTACCTCGCTTGGTGTGTGGTGGCCCGCGATCAGAAATCCACCCTCAGATTGTCAGCTCACCTAACCCATTGCACCTCTTTCCAATCATCGTGCACTTTTCAGACAAATGTGTTTCGAGACAGGAATCAAACATTGTGCTGCTACACTGACGATGAAGAGCCCCCAGGATTCTATTCTTAGAGTTTTTTAAGTAGAACATGTATACAGTAATCTGTTAGCTCCAAAAATTGCAAGTCTCTTAACCACAAGGCTCCGTCTTTCCTCCGACACCACATAACCCTGGGACCTGCGTATCATTCGAGGAGCTTGGTGTTGCCGGCGGAGTCTTCATGAGCTTGGTGGACAGCTCAACAGCGGCCGCCAAACCCTAAAACGACGTCGAGTTGTTATGTCTCAATCCCGAATATTGTATCGATTTCTCCCTCCCACCGAATAAGCAGAGGCCATAAGATGCGTAAGCAATCCCGCTCATCAAGCTACATAAGCCATGGTGCACAGGGCAAGTCATCTCTGCGTTCAGCGTGAGCTGATCTTGGCCGAGGGTCCGGACCGGCGATGGCCGAGCATCGGCCGACCGGCACCAACGGCGATCTCTAAAATAAGGACCGCGGTTCCTCTCTCTCCACCTTTTGGACGAGATGCTCTATATAAGCGGCGTCCGCTCTGAACCACTTCCTAATCCAATCAACTGGCTCATCCGAACCCCCTTTCCTCAATTTCTGTTAGCCGCCAATCCTTGACAATTGTCAGTATCGTTTCGGCATCGTCATGCCTCAAACCTCCACCGTCGTCCAGCTCTCCCAGCCGCATACCAGGACCTCACCTAACGCTGGAGACCCATCGTATATCGTTGATGCTGTGAATATAAATGAGGCAAATACCTCACAGCTAGACATGGAGCCTACGAAGCTCCCCGAGCTTCAGTCTCAGTCAATTGCTAGTGCTCTGCTGAACCACCCACCGACAACGGTGTCCACACTTTCTGAAAACTCCGGGAAATATGCTCGCCCGCCCACCAACCAAGTTGACGGTGCCCAGCAAGGTCAAGAGGTGACCGAACCCGTACCTCTCCAACCCATTCACCGCACCACCACCTCAGCCTCCTTGGGCAGACCTTATTCCTCTTTCTCTACAGCAACAAGGTGGCTCATCGTCTGCCTCGGAGGCATTGCAGCCATCTTCAGTCCCATCTCATCCAACATTTTTGTCCCTGCCATTCCGACCCTCGCACGCGACTTCAACGAGTCAAACGAGAAGATCTCTCTCGCTGTGACGGTCTATCTCATATTCCAGGCTATCACACCGAGCTTCTTCGGTAGCATGAGCGACTCTTTCGGTAGGCGGCCAGTGTATATTGGGACGATGGTGGTGTACATGGGCGCAAATATTGGATTGGCATGTTGTCCGACGGATGCTTATTGGCTTTTGCTCGTCCTTCGTGGTCTACAAGTGAGTATCTATCTGGTTGTCTGTGTCGCTCATGGGATGGGCTGAATTTGTCTTAAGGCGACAGGGGGCTCAGCGGTCATATCTATCGGTGCGGGTGCAGTCGCTGATGTTGCCGAGCCGCGAGAGCGCGGGAAATTCATGTCCATCTTCCAATGCGGAGCAATGATTGGACCTGCATTTGGTCCCTTGCTCGGAGGCGTGTTTGCGAGCACGCTTGGGTGGAGGGCAATTTTCTGGTTCTTGACGATTTCCACTGGTGTCGTACTGGTTCCCTTGATCCTGTGAGTCACTTAGACAGAGTAACAGGTAGACGGCATAATCTGAAGGATGATACAAGCTTCTTCCCGGAGACCCTGCGCTCTCTAGTAGGGGATGGTTCGATCCCTCCGCCAACGCTCAACTCTTCTCCTGTAATGTTAGTCAAGAAGCGGAGGATGGCGAGGGAAGCGAAAGCAAGAGGTGACAGAGCGGAGGAGAAATTGGAGAGGTCGCCAAGGAAGAAGGTGAGTTGAGGCGTACGCATCAGAATGACATTCAATTGATCATTTACTCAATGATGGCAGTACCAACCCCTCTCGGCCTTCATGATCCTCTTCACCCCGGAGATTATCATGATATTCATCTTCGTCTCCCTACTGTACCTCGAGTTCTACTGCGTTTTGTGCGTCACCATACTCTCATTGGCCAGAAGGCATGCTGACGGCCGACCCCATTTACGTAGGACTGTATACTCTACGGCTCTAACAGACAAGTACAAACTCAGTGAACTTCAAATCGGCTTATGTTATCTGTAAGCTCTTCTTGATCACACCTTCCTTCATTGGGACAGTGACTGACCTAATTTTACTCTCAGGCCCAGTGGTATAGGGTCTATCATCTCCTCCCTCATCAATGGCCGTCAACTCGACTACTACTATCGAAAGGAGGAGAGGCGCGTAGGTGGAGATTATCGAAAGAAGAGGGAGGAGTTTCGGATCGAGTTGACGAGGCTCAGGTGTATCTTCCCCTTCATGGCGTGAGTACTCTTTTCATGATTCTCGTTCCTACAAACATAATACGCTATGCTCACTAGATTGATCAACGTGGGCATATGCAGGTGTTTCATAGTCGCGGCCACTAGTCTCGGATGGTGCCTCCAAGCCAAAGCGCCATTGGCAGCGACGCTTGTGGTCAATTTCTTTATCGGGCTTGGTACAGGTACCGTCAATACTGGTGAGTCGAAATGACTTCAACTACATACGCAGAGCATGAGTCTGATACAATGAGGCAGCCACGGTTTATGGCCAAGATATCAAGCCGGGCCAAGGGGGTGCGGTCTCAGCTTCTGTGAGTATCTTCACAATTCCGGTCTTCAGTTCACAGGTTTAACATCGCGGCGGAACTAAAACCAGCTCAATCTCGTACGTTGTCTCTTCGGCGCCGTCGGTACCGCCATAATGTAAGCGCTGTCATAACCATCCATCCATTGTAGACGTTTTCTGACCAGGAAAGAAACACAGTCAAGTCCTATATAACGCGCTTGGTGCTGGATGGACCTTCGTACTTCTCTCGGGCCTTTGCGTCCTCGCCTTACCGATGGCTTTCATCGTCATCAAGAAAGCATCAGAATGGATGCAACACCGTTTGGAGCGAGTAGAGGGGAAGAGGTTAGCGAAGGGTGAGAAAGGGAGATAGGGCAGGTTAGGAATGAAGATGACGCTGTTTGATGAGATGATGAGATGGGTAACTTACGTTGCGGCTGATTGCATAAATATAGGAAATAATGCTTTCCCATAGAACACCCTCAGTCGACTACTATAGTGCTTCTGACGACCTCACGCCTAGACACGCCGGGATGGCAAGGATGGTCTTGGCAACTTAAGCTTACTTGGCGGGTCAATGCTGCGGCTCCTTGTTGCTAGCCATTTGCAACAAGCGGCTCAAACGATGTTTTCTCACAGCTACATATGGATTCGACTTTAAGCGTATCCGATATCTTAGGCACTAGCACTGCTGTTCGCTTACCGTATGCATGTATAAATTGGCTCATATGGACTTCGACTTGGGTCTACATTCACTCCAAGTCACCCATACCCCACCCTTCCATTATGATTTTTAACCTCAATTTCGCATTATGTTGCTCGGGCTCGGTGTCCAAGCCGCGTCCAGGTCCATCAAACCTCACCTCTCGACTGAACGTCAGCCACACCATGCCTTGCTTTCAGGAAGCTGGTATATCTCCAACGCTAAGAAAGGGGGTACTACGAGGTTAGTACTAGCACACTTGTCAGACGTGACTCTAGGCTCAAGAACTATGTTCCTTTCACATGGGTCCTCTGGGATAGCTACGATAACCAAAAGGGGTACTGCAAATACTGCATTATAAATAAGGGCACGAATCGTGAATTCCTTGTCGAAACTGGCGTTGCCAAAAAGCCTCTGGCCGTGGTGAGCTTGGGATTGAGCGCATTGTGCCCGCTGACCAACATGCTGATTTCTCGCTTCGGCTGTCTTCTCTAATTCTCTCCTAGGACGCTGAAAAAGCTCCTTTCTGGTGGTATGATGGCGGGAAAAGGAGATGGGGAATGCTGAATGAAATTGCTTGTGGCTTGTCGGCACCTCAATCATCACCTACAGGATGGGGCTTTTGCGCGATTAGCAATTGAACAACTATATTTCACCTCTACCTCTGACTGGACTGCTCATCCCTCCTAGAGTCATCATCCTCCCGTCAATACTATCATGCTCGGGCCCTAATTTTTCATAATGGTTGAGATCATAATCTCCTCTATTGATTTTCTACATTGAAATTGGTTTAAGATGCGAAACTGTTATATATCTTGTATGACGTGAGATCCATAGCTGCATATGGTACCACTTCAGCCCATGTTCGACTGGGAGCACTTGTTACTACTATATTGTCAACAATTACTACCTCTGTGGAGTCGAAATTGGCGATTCAAAACATCCATAGGCCGTTGTGACCCGCATGTTCTGCGACTTTGTACGTTCACAGACATTGATCCGCGATCCTCCTACAGCCATCCGACAAGGTTAGCTTTCAGACATTCATGGGCGGGGAGAGAACGTGGACAATGCGCCAATCATGCGAACCTGATCCTTGCGTGATATTGAAATAGAAAATAGATCGATTATCTATACGAGCGCTTTCATGGCTGAGATAAGCAAAGTAATCAGCTGCACGCGATTACTTCTCCATGGCCGGAAGAATGCTGTGAGATATGCGCCGTTCGTTGCAGTATTCCGACATAGATTGAGGCCCAAATCCCGTCGAATATCGCAGTCACCCAGAGCCAATGAACCCCACTAGGAGATCTCAAACGTTGATGAATCAATTCTCTGCATGGGCGATGTCATCCTAGTTTCATTCAAGGGCAAAAACTTTGGCTCGCATATCTTCCATCTTCATTGGTCACGAGAACCTGTACATATGTGTGTGTAAGCGTGGTGATTGCTGAGGAGCTCAAACATAACAACCCATACACCATGGCGCATTCATGAAGAATCAAAGCGGTGCAACGCTTGTGCGCAAGGGGAGCATCCCAAGCCCAAAACGCTATTACAGAGCACGAAGTCGCTGAGCTGGTGTGATGAGCACTGGTCATGATGGCGTGCTGTTGGAGTGCACATTGGCCCTCGACTCGGCCTCCCGTATCTTCTGAGCAATGATCAAGCGCTCTGATGCAAGACCTGCGGTCTCTGTACGATACCTGGGAGCAAATGAACAGGTGTCACGGTATCAACAAAGAATAAAGGGCAGAGTGGAAGCTCACTGCTCATGATTAATTAGAATCATCTTGGTTTCTTCATCACCTCTTAACCACACGCGCAACTGCGATCCACCGTATATGCATGCTTGAACCAGAGCAATCATATTAACTACACAAAGACATTTCTTCCCAGTGCAGGAAAGCTCACCTGGCACGATAATTGTGGCTAGGCCTGCGATGAACACCTGCCTCTGAGTGGACCGCCTAGATGCCATACTTAAAATGGGGATGTTTGGAGTGAAACGGCGACTCAGTGGCCCAAAAACTGTGAGAACGGAAGGTTCCGACAACGATGACGAGTTCATTGTTTGCAATACATACATGTTGACATAGTAGCCAGCTGGTCCTACATATTGTATAAAACGACACGCACTTCACTGACCCTTGATGGATTAAGAGGGCGGTGAAATGGATGTCGTTATCTCCCCCACCAATATATGCGGCGGCCACATCGCATCCCGCCGTGTGCTGCCTATCCTGCACATCTCGACTTAAATGCGCTACTCTGAGCGCTCTGGACTCATCCCTTTGCAAATCAATCTCCGCCGGTGAATGTCACACTTGGTCTACCCTGCAAGAAAGCTGAAGGTCAACGATACTGCTAACTCCTTGCCTTAGAATATGGCTTACCCGGGCACAGGAAATCGCAATCTCCCTTCTGAGCTGAATTGTTGGGCCGGTGGGAGTGTCCGTTTTAGTTCCTCGATTGAACCCTTGGGTTTGTCGAGGTCTGCGTTAGAAGACATTAATTAGGGTCCACTTCTCGAGCAACTGTCCCTAACAAAAGCGAGATACTCACCTCTGAGGCACACAAAGGTGGTGGGCTGATACTTCGCTTTTATGGGAGATTTCCAATACATCTCCAGTAAACGGTCTGCTTCTTCTGGCGTTTTCTTCCGGGCTTCACTACGACTCAGGCCCTCCTCGATCAAGCGGCTACGAGTGACGATTTCAAGGGCATCGTACTTGGTAAAGATAGGTATAATAGGGGCTGCAAAAGGAAAACAGTATGTTATCGGATATCTTCTAGTTTACAAGACGTCATCGCACACTCACCCACACCAATCTCAAAGAAGCTCATTTCCGCCTCACACAATGGTCTCGGATCGGAAGTAGGCAAGCAGAACCTTTCCGGTACATAAAAAAATTAAAAAGTAAGTACCAGGATAGGGACATGAACAGGCGTCTTGGGAATTCACCAAATAACACTCAGCTGTTTTTCGACTGGCATAGCGGCTCGACTGCTGATGAAGTCTCTGACTTCTTCGATTTCAGTAGTAGAGGCGGCTTCGAAGCCCAGGGAGTCGTGGAACACGAGGTCTGGTCTACTTGAGAAGGTGATTTCGTTCTCGATATCGTGTACACCGCGCTAAAAAAGGTCTCGTATTTCAGGTGCTGATGTTAATAGAAAACTATCCTCACATCGTCGGAGGGAGTTAGTCCACTTGGGTTAATTATCTGAGGTGATGCCAGGACACGTAGATCAGCACCGATACCTCGGATGCGATAAACAATCCCCGCACCACATTTCCAGAGCGATCGCGTACAGTCGGCGTCTCTTGCTCGAAAAGCTTGGGAAGCAAGGTCGTCTTTCCAGCATTGGCCTTTCCGATGATAAGGACTCGGACTTGGTTCAACATAATGCGGCCGTCGATTTGTAAGTTATTGTCGAGGTTGTTGTACAAAGGCCGTAGAAGGTTCCGAGTTTCGAGCTGGTGGATGGGGACTAAGGAAATAGGACGAGGTTGTTGCTGATGGGGTTAGGCAAGGATCTACTGTGCCGCATGTTGGCCGCTTGGTACCTTATCATTTATATTAGGTAACCGGGTATCTCCGTGTAACCATCAGGGGATACCCGTCCTATGGATGTGTTTGAGTATCGGAGGGCCTTGTCGATGACGAAATGCTGTCGTCGTGGGCAAGCGACGTTGTTGACTGCCCAAATGGCGGCTTTGATGCGTGAGAACCGATAATCGGCTTGGCAACCATACCCCAAACCAGACAAACCAGCTCCATTCAACTACCTTCAAGGTTCATGATGTATCAGAATCATGCCTGGAGGCAAGGAGAGGCGAGACCGTCGTTAAACGACTAGGAGACCGACGCCAGGCGATGCCAGGTCTAATTTTAGCTGAGTACTGCTGCTGATCCGTGACACAATTTACTCTACAGCATAGCACACAAAAGACGAGTCATCAAAGTAAATGTTTCTTGTAGACAGCATCCTCAACATCAGCGCTCCATGTCGGAGTGATGTTTCTGGCCTTGCGTCAAACTCGTTTCAAAGCCGCACCACGACACGCAGCGACTTAACGACGCTCGGTAAATGGCACGATTCCCAAGCCACTAAATGAGTTTCTCATAGAAACATTGAACGCTGGCGCTCACCGCCCCCACATGCCTTAGGTGACTATTCTCAGAGGGAGTGCTCCCTACTCCACAAAGACCTTGGCATCACACATGCATAGCCCCGTTACGGGGGCAGAAAATATGGGGCATAACCCCCTCTTATCTGCAGCTTTCCGCGAGGTTTGTGACCTGGTGACTCGCATTGAGGATCTGCCCCTGCTCCTGCGTGCAGCCGCTTCGGAACGGCCACCTGGGCAATCACCACGCTAGAAACAGTTCCTGATACAACTTACAATGGGGACGGCAAGCGCCTGCGATTGAGTCCGGGCGGGAAAAACGACTCATATTCTGGATTTGAACCATGCTCCCGACTCAAGCTATGCCGGAATCTGGATCCTTTGCTCTTTCTTTCCGTGGAATGACTATTCCACTTCCAAGCTCTTCCCTGGCGGTGAATTATTTCCTCCGGTCTTTGAGGTATATAACTCGAACTTGGTCGATCTGTCGACTCTAACCTCGGCCTGATCTTGCGATACCTGCTTCTTGCCGTCCCTCGATCCTACCACTAGCGTCTTACAAGAATGTCCGGAAATACTGACATGAAATCCGCTCTCTCGGAGCTTGTTGGGGCGCGGAGAGCACTGAAAGGTGCTCACACCGAACTGTTGGTGAACGCAGTGGATCAATTGACCGAGATGTTCAAGGTTTGGATATGCCATATCGCATACATCTCGGTGTCAAACACTGAATCCATCTCGCTACTCGCAGAATATCAAGTCGGACGAACCGTCTCTTGCCCAAGCGATTGCTCGCCTCAACCATACCATCCTAGTACCCATTAGTATGGCGTCGAGCGAATGCGAGATTCGTTTTGAGCCCCAGATGCAGGAACAGGTTAATGGGCTGGCAAGGTTGTTCGCATATCTCTGAATCCTCCTTGAGTCTTGCTGATCACCCCGTGTTTACAGGCAACTGTCCAGGATCTCAGAAGAGAGTCGGCTATCCAAGTCATGGTCTCTACGCGTCGGAGTGAAAGATGAGATTGAAAAGATATCGAGAAAAATGTCGGGGGCCTTGGACGAGCTCAAGGTTTGTAACGATCATATTCAACTCAAGATTCGTACAATATACTGACTTCCACGTAGAATATGGAATCGATGAATGCCACTCTCATTTGGGACGCCATCAAGCCTACGGTATTGATCCGAAAGAATCCCGGTGCACCATTACTGCGATTCAGTATGAACCATCTTTACGGGTGACATTCAGACATAAACTGACCATTTAATCCTATCTAGAATCTTTCACTGGTGAAGCATCCGAATTGGGATCGGAATGCAGCGAACCCGAGGCAGGATCGTTCATGGCAAACTGCTCTCCGTAAGCCTTTTTGGACGCTCCGCATAAGAACGTTTGCTAAGGTTTTAGTCCTTAGACTACGCATACTTGTTCTAGGGAAGGTACGTCCTTGCATCCCTCATACCTTCAAGAACGGTTCTGACAAATGCGTTCCTTCAGGCTGGCACGGGAAAATCCACCCTGGTCAATGAAATCTTCCAAGTTAACGATGCCGTGCGTTAGCTTGTACCGTTTCATTTGCATGCCATTTGATGTTGAATACCTATTTGTAGCATGCCTCCGATTTCGTCAACGGGGAACCAACGGATATCGACACCGAGATCAAGTCTGCATCCAACCCTCAATTCATTCTGCATGACTCCCAGGGTTTCGTACTCGGGGAACGCGAGAACATGAACACGTTGAAGGACTTTATTCAAAGGAGAAATATGAAGCCACAGATTAAGGATAAACTGCATGCTATTTGGTGAGTTCCGGGCAATTTGTGTTATATCCCATCCGAGGCTCACGCCTCGCGATACCAGGCTGTGCATAGAGACTCCTTTCGCTGGCTCACGAGCGTTCGAGGCTGGGGATCAGGAGTTCCTGGGCGTGCACTTTGGAGGTCAGTGCATCAATTTTGAGAGGAAGTTGTCCTATCTAATACTACTTTTCATTTACAGTACCAGTAATTGTCGTTTACACCAAATATGACCTTCTGGAGCAGGCCATGGAGGTTGAACTTGAAGACGACCCGGCATTCGACGACTGGGATGAAAGCGAACTGGACTCTCGTATTCAAGAGGCCGCTAAGCAGGCATACCATAGTCGATGCGTCGATGCCCTCATGAGGCTGCCTGGGGGTAAAGGAGGACTGATCCCTCATATGAGGGTATCAAGTAGGTCATCGCACCAGGTATTGTGTTCCACGGAGGACTTACTAAATTCTTATCAAACAAATCAGAAAAAGGCCCCGAGAGTCTCAAGGCTCTTGCACAGCTCACGGCAGAGCTCTGTAATGAGCGGCTTGGTGAATCAGCGTGGCTTTCATTTGCGATGGCCCAACGGATAGATCTGAAGCTCAAACTGGAGGCTACCGTCAAGTGAGTTTTTGTTTCAAATCGCTATTAGGCCGTGTTCACATTTTTTGAACCAATACTTTCCGTAGGGTTGCGAAAAAGAGTATGCAATTAATACCTTGCATTGTTCTGTGCTTAAAGTCCTAATTCTCTATTTTCTCAGATCACTGGAAGGGAATTGCGTCTAGCTTTCAGCCTTTGGGATCCTTCAAAGCCTGTCTGGACGACATTCATGTCGATCTCCTGAAGGTTTGGAATCTTCCGGACGGAATGGCTGTAAGAAAATTCTGCTCGACTGCCAAAGGCAGTAGGCTGACCCAACCTTTCAGCTTCTACACAGTGAAGAGTTCAAGCACAGGGTGAGGCTGCTGATAAGTGATCTGAAGCATGTAGACCCTTCACCCCGGCAGAACCTTCCGTAAGTGAAATCAAGATATCCGATCTCCGGATATTCAAAAACTGATTCCCGTTGCTTGAACTGGCTCCGCCCTTTCAGAGCTATCGGCTCGGTGTGCAGGGCAGCTTCACACGCTGCAGCGGCTATCCCTACTTTTGGTCAGGCGGCATCACCAATCATCGATCTCGCCGCGATGGCAGCCGTAGGCTTCTACGCCGCATTGAAAGAGACGTAGGTTTCACCTGCCTTCTACTCAAGCCTCGTCGTCTCCTAACACTTGTGCTGGTTTATTACAGCCCGAGCACTAAACGTGCACTCATGGGGTACATCATCGGCCTCACTGCCCTCCTGACGGGCCTCTTCCGAGACATCCAGTCTTCGCCACGGGTGGTCGACCGGGAGGTCACACTGAAAGCGATTCTATCGGTGGTCGATACGTACGACCGTTCCCGTGATAAGGCGCAGTGCCATCGCGAGATTAAGGAATCCCCGGCGCCCGCTGCTTGTTTCCTTAAAATTGGCAATCGGGCAAAGCTACTGCAAGAGATCATTCGACTGATGGAGACGTACGTCTTCCACAGCGGTTCTCAAATCAGGGGACATGCCTGATTCCACGAGAGTTATTTCCTCGCGGATCGAATGCTCCGATTAATCCATCTTTCATAATGCAACACCGTAAATCGTACCCGCCCACACTTGCCTGTCCTTGTCTGCCCATAACTTCATTCCATCCCAGTCCAACCTATCTTGCCTTCCCCAAGACCTAATTCCTCGCCTCTCGATTTACTCTTCTTCCACTCAATCATGTTACTTCTCTCTCATTATCTCTGGGCTGCCGATCGAAACCTCTTCGCTCTGCAAGCTCAAACCCTGTCGTAGTTTAATTCCTATATTTCTCGGCTTTGCAGTAGTCGTTATTTTATTATGTGCCTTGACAGGAAACCTGGCCAGAATCATTGCGTGTGTATGTAGGGGGTCAGCAACGGGTTAGGTTTTTTTCTTTCGACAAGAGATAGAATCTAAAACCAGGGGTTTGTTATGGAGACATCTCAACATTTGGATGACTTGCTACCTTTGATAGCGCAGCAGAGTCCTTCCCGGCAGTGTTCTACGTAGGACCGGTCGGCCAAATAAATACACTACTACTACTACTACTATGCTCCGAACTTTCTTCCCGGCCATACCCTTACTTCCAACCGAACGAATGGTCGAGCACTGAGGATGTTTCAGGGCTTCGACCCTCACCGTGCGACGTTGCTCAGTAATCCAAATGTCATCCAGGTTCTTTCAATGATGCTCTATGCATACATTCCATGCTCGAGGCTAGCATGCAGTGGCATAATCATCTTCGCGCGGCCCGTATTTATCGCAGTATCACCGCCCCACTTGGATTTCGCTCGCCGCCTAAATTCGAATGGCAACCCCACTTCCGACATCTTGCTTGATTGAGGTCCCTGCTTTAGTAGCATCTTCTATAAAGCAGTTCGTAGCAAGATCACGGTGTTTCATTGACTGCCCGATTCGCTGGTCAAGAAGGATCACGACGCCTTCCAGCCGTAGTGTCCCCAACAATGACAATTGAAAACATCACCAGGAGCCCTAGTGTGATGTATATTTGGCATTATGAAGCTTCGAATTTTGTTAGGTGAGTAATTACGCTTACGCTTGGTTGCTCAGCATTAGTGCTGACTTCTTTGTTTACGTCGTTGAGCTTTGTCCGATCATTACTATTCAGGGCGAGCCTCATACAAGTTTGGTCAGCCTTCGAGATTTTACATTACGTGGCTAGTTACACACTGATGCCTATTTAATACTCGGGAGATTGGCACAACCATTGTCTCACCAGCCCATCTAACAACCTTCCACATTTAAACTCACACCCCCAATCTACTCATTCTTCTCCATGTCTACCCCGGTTAAGGTGAATCCTCTCATAGTGCCCTCCGACTTCCGAGTGATGGCAGGACTGATACGCCGCCTTACAGGTTCATGGCAGCCATCAGGCAACTTGCACTCAGAGAGTGAAGGCTGTCGCATACGAAGTATGCGTTTCTCGCCTCTAAATTGCCCAACGCAGTGATTAATGAGAATATGTTTCGGAGTAGAAAGGCGTCGAAGTTGAGGTCGTCAATTGCGACCTTAAGGCTGGTGAACACAAGTCTGCCGCTGTAAGTATCTGTCATTCTTGGATTACATTACGCTGAACTCTCTGGATATTTCAGTGGCTCGAGAAACAGCCCTTCGGCCAAATACCCTATCTTGAGGTGAGGCCTATTTCCCTGTCCGACTTATACATATGGTGCAATACTGATTAACTCGATTTGCATATATAGGAAGATGGCTTTATCCTCTACGGTAAGCTGCGGTAGAAACGCGGTGTTGGTAACATGCCCATATCTTTTTATACAGAATCCCGTGCGATTGCTCGCTACATCGCGACCAAGTACGCGGACCAGGGCACCAAGCTCCTTCCCGACCCCAAGGACCTCAAGGCCACCGCTCTCGTTGATCAGTCTCTCAGTGTTGAGACCGCCGATTTTGATCCCAGCATCTTTGGGATTGCGAAGGAAGCCGTCTTTGCCCCGTACGTAGTGTATCATGTTAGTAGCCTGCCCGCCAGCTAACGCCCGAAATTCACAGGCTTTTTGGAGGGCAGACTGATCCCGTAGCCCTTAAGAAGCATGAAGAGGCTCTTAAGGCGAAGCTCGAAGGTTTCGAGAGGATCCTGGCCAAGCAGGCTTACTTGGGCGGGAACGTCAGTGATGGCACAATTATTTATGATGAAACCGCGCTAACCCCCTTCCTGTCCCTCATTTATCTTCAATTTTATAGGAGATTGGACTGGCAGACATATTCTGTCTGCCTCATGGGACTCTTGCTGTGAAGGGCTCCCCAGACATTTTCAACGATACCCCAAATGTTGCCAGGTGAAACTACTACCGGGAATCGCTTTATAATCATTATGTGCTAACTCAACATTTTTCTAATTACGAAGATGGTGGGGAAGCATCTCCACGCGCCCTTCTTGGAAGAGGGTTCTTGCGGAAGGGGGTTTCTAGGTGCCATATAGAGGGATTGATAGGATAATAGGCGGATTTATCAAGTTCTGCTACTTGTCCAAAATGCAATGATGTACAGGCGCTTTCAATCTCTTTGCATGCATCAATAATAAATGGAGCTACGCGCGCTCCTGTGTCTAGTTGTGTGATCTTGGGAATCTCGGATGGTGCTGAGCGTCTCCTTTTCACTGTCGGAAATAACAACCAGCTATACTAAGCCAATCTTTCCCGTCGCGGCCGCTCCAGCGAGTTTCGGCGATATGAACTGTCCCATCGTACCAAATTGCATAATGGGATATATTATTTTTGTTTACTCTGGCTGTCTAGAATGAGCTGATAGGTAGGTGAGAAATGGGCAACCAAAGTCATTCTCGAGTCGACGTAGCTCTGGGACTTGAGGTGAATTACAGGGCCGTCCCAACCCGATGGATCATCGCCAGCTCCACCTACTGGGCCATGCACATGGTGGGCAGGGCTGAGTTGGCCGACGGGTGACAGATGCTGCCCCTCCCCCCAGCTGTCGAGTCCACTTGCACGTTCCGCATGCTCTAGACGCCACCCACTACGTCATCTTGCGGATTTTTGTCCTCCAAGGGTCCTCTCAGGATCAGCAAGAACAACGAAGTCTTAGAAGACCCTTAGCTATCCGGAGTTAGCGTCATTCCGACCAGTCCTGCCACCGACGCGCATCGCTTGCTTGTAAAAGACTGTAACGCCAATATCGGCTTACAAATGGCTCGTGATATTTTGGGTTTCCACAATGTCTCTTATCTGTTGAGCAACTCGAGAACGCCAGCAAACCGTTCCAAGAGCAGTAATCAACTGGTGAAACGATGTGGAGGCGCTATCATCTTTGTGGCTTCTTTTGCAAGGTTTTGATTCTGTCTAGACTACAATAAAGCTCTGTCAAGACCTTCCTTGCTGCTCCCTCCTACAATCGCTGGGTAAAATTCCCTGATTGCAGGAGTACTGCCAGACCGTCGGAAGAAGCCAGTAGCTCCTGGTAAGACTTGGCAGCTGGTAGCAAACGTCTGCAAGGAGCTGCGAGGTTCTGCGAGCTCATACCCGACGGTTAGACAGTTCCTTGTAGTACTCCTGTAATCAGACGGTTTACGCCGTGAATGTGGATTGAGTATATCCTCATCATTTGACCTCGTCATTTCTACTCGGAACCTTCCGGACCAATAGCTGTGAATACCTCCCACTTCATTACGAGAGGTGTCATTCTGATGTACCCTTTTAGCTTCTGCATCTCGAAGGCTTCAGGATGAAGGTTATCCTGCTGACTCCAAACCTAAAGTCTGCGGAAGTTGCGCCACTACATAATTGCCTGTAATCGCAGACTCCGGCGTTCCGCAAAATGTCCTGCGACGAGGCCGACCGCTTTGGTACGATCTCTTTACAATCGTGACCTTGGCGGTAAAGGCCCTATCACATGCTGCAGGATATGTTCCCGTCGTGGGCGCTGCCACGTTGAACTCGCCGTCATCACCATCGAAAACCTCTATGGCGCTGTCAAACAGACGTACGTCCGTATGTTAACTTCGTGAAGTACGATCTACTCACGACGCACGTGTCCTTCACAGTCCAATCACCGAACGCGCCACGATGGGGTACATCATCAATCTCACCATTCTTCTCAAGGGACTCTTCCAAGGTCTTCACTCTGAGCGGCAGGCGGTCCGCCGTGTGATCATGGCGGATTCTATCGATACAGTGGTCGATGCGTACGAGCAATCTGGAGAGCGAGCTCAGCGTCATCGTGACATCGACGAATCGGTGCCGCACCCGTCATGCATTTTCAGCCCCGGACATCGACGCAAGCGGCTCCAGGAGATCTTTCGATTGATCGAGATCTATGTCCTTCACAGAGGTATGCAACACAAAGTCGGCCATGGCCACAGCGAAGGTCCCGGTTTACACGCAGTGTTTCCCCGTTCACCAAACAATCGCCTCGCATGGCTTCCTTACGCTTCACCGGGTCCAATTTCCTTGCTTCATATGCTCCTTGACCCACATCCTATTCGATCATCTATACCTCGTTTCATGCCTTTTGTTTCCGCATGATCTTTCCGGACCACTAATTCGCTATTCGCCATGCAGCGGAATCCTCCTCCATGTCGAACCCGGATCGTCTTTCAAGCTGCCATTGCACCTTTTCATCGCTTTTTTTTCCTGTGTTACTTGTCCCTATTTTGTTTCCCAGTTTCACTTGGACTTACGTCTCACCACCGAAGCCATTCCGAGCAGTGCAATAAGTGGCATTGAAAGCGCCATGGTGAACGATTCTACTACTACTACACCAGGAGTGGGGATTGAATAGCCACATAGAGTTCAACGGTTGAGAATAGGACCACCAGGGAGTGTATCGTACTTGTAGAATGCCCAGTCATTGGCAGAGAAGCCACCACTACCTACAATATTATCCTCTGAATTGAATTCTTGCGCTGACAGCTGAAGCGAACCATCATCGGAAGTTGAATCAGGGTTCTTGTCAGGAGAGTCGTCCAGCTCTGGAGTGCCCATCTCCAGTATCTCGCCGTTGTTCAAGGTCCCTGCCTGCTGCGCAGCTAAGTCGCCCCAACCCATTGCACTTTTCAGCCTGCTCCACAATCCCTGGTGTTTACTGTTGAGATACGCCTCAGCTTCCTCGATGGTAAACACGATTGATGAGGATGCTGGAGTAGTACCCTAGAGCGGCTTAAGGTACTATGCGAGGGCCATAGCCCGTTATCACACGAGGGATTAGTAAATAAATTTACACATCGAACTGACATGCAACTCACGACAGCATCAGAGTTATTAAGCGAAGCGATAAACTCTGGCGCTCGGGACACGATAATGTTGACACTGGCAATAAGTCGGCGCTCTGGGAATGTGGGAGGATATTGCATCGTCGCGACATCATTTTCATACGTCGCGAAAGGACGGTAGCTATCGACGAAATAGGCGTTGAACTCGGAAGCGGCGGGGAAATGGATGTGAGAAGAACTATAGAGGAGCCGTCCTGGATCGGGGTTGGCCGTTCCTCGATAAAGCAGCTGGAGTTTCTGGATTGAAGACTAGACATAGTAGTGTTCGACCAGAATCTTATTCCATAAGCTCTCCGTGAAGGTTGGACGTGAATCCAATGGCCCGCGTTCCTCTAGTGTTGCAATCATACAATGTTGATGTGAACCCGGCTTGACGGAATGATGCGTGCGATGCTATCTCGAACGTATCAATCGTGTGTCGACGTTTCCAAGAAGAACGAAATGTCAACCCCTCGAGTCGTACGGAGCTCTGCGCATTCCTCTGGTGGATCATCAAGAGGGAAAGCAGCTCTCCTTGCGGTCTGACGCAGCCTTCCAGCTTCTACATAAGAGTTCAAGCACAGGGGGAGGTTACTGATAAGTGATCTGAAGCATGTAGATCCTTCACCCGGCAGAACTTTCTGTAAGTAAAACCGAGACATCTAAACTCTCGAGACATTCAAAACTGATTCCCTTTGCGTTTCCAGAGCTATTGGCTCCGCGTGCAGGGTAGCTTCACACGCTCATCACCAATTATCCATCTCGCTGCGATAGCAGTCACAGGCCCCTACAACACATTGAAGGAGACGTAAGTTGTCACCCGCGTATCCACCCTTTCGCGCAGGCCTTGTCGGTCGTTGACACTTGCGCTGTTTTCTCGAAACCTCATCGCTCTGCGAGCTCTGTCGTAGTTTAATTCCTCCATTTTTACTTTTATTTGGTTATTTTATTGAATGCGCCGACAGGAAACCTTGCCAGAATCCTTGTGCATGTAGAGCGTCGGGAGCAGTGGCCTGCCCCCGATATCGTGAACTCAACGTTTGGAGCAACCCAGTCTTTTTGGTCGTAGCGTAGAGTGGCCATTATGCATTAAACCTTCTTGCAGCCTCATGGTCTTAGCTGCGCCTTTACTACCAGCCGAACGAACGGTCGAGCATCCGCTTTGGGAATCTTCTCAGGCCGGTCGACCCTCACCGTGCAATATTGCTCAGTAATCCAAAGGTCATTCAGGTTCTTTCAACAACGCTCTCTTCATATATTTCATCTTGGGGCCTTCCTAGCTGCTACGCAGGATAAATATAGCACCACATGCTAGAGGCGAGCGTAATCATCTTCGCGGGGCCCGCATTTTGCGTCCCCTGCTTAAATCCGAATGGTAACCCCAATTCAACGTTTTGCTGGATAGAGGCAACCCTCTTTGATATATGGAACCTTCTGTAAGGCAATAACAGTCCATGATAAGATCATGGTTCGTTCGCGACGACTTTCACCTGCACCTGCAGTGTCCCCCAGCAATGACAATTAAAACATCGCCAGGTGCCCTTGCGTAATGTATTTAGGGTCCTGAAGCTTCGAATTTCATGAGGTGAGTAATTATGCTTACACTTGGTTGCTCAGCAATAGTGCTGACTTCTTTGTTTACGTCGTTGAGCTTTGTCCGATCATTACTATTCAGGGCGAGCTTTATACAAGTTTGGTCAGCCTTCGAGATTTCACATTACGTGGCTAGCTACACATCGATGTCTATTTAATACTCAGGAGATTGCCGCAACCATTGTCTATCTAACAACCTTCCACACTCAAACTCTCGCTCTCACTCTACTCATTCTTCTCCATGTCTACCCCGGTTAAGGTGAATCCTCCCATAGTGCCCTCCGACTTCCGAGTGATGACAGGACTGATGCGTCACCTTACAGGTTCATGGCAGCCATCAGGCAACTTGCACTCAGAGAGTGAAGGCTGTCGCATACGAAGTATGCGTTTATCGTCTCTAAATTGCCCAACGCAGTGATTAATGAGAATATGTTTCGGAGTAGAAAGGCGTCGAAGTTGAGGTCGTCAATTGCGACCTTAAGGCTGGTGAACACAAGTCTGCCGCTGTAAGTATCTGTCATTCTTGGATTACATTACGCTGAACTCTCTGGATATTTCAGTGGCTCGAGAAACAGCCCTTCGGCCAAATACCCTATCTTGAGGTGAGGCCTATTTCCCTGTCCGACTTATACATATGGTGCAATACTGATTAACTCGATTTGCATATATAGGAAGATGGCTTTATCCTCTACGGTAAGCTGCGGTAGAAACGCGGTGTTGGTAACATGCCCATATCTTTTTATACAGAATCCCGTGCGATTGCTCGCTACATCGCGACCAAGTATGCAGGCCAGGGTACCAAGCTCCTTCCCGACCCCAAGGACCTCAAGGCCGCGGCCCTCACTGAACAGTCTCTCAGTGTTGAGACCGCCGATTTTGATCCCAGTATCTCTGGGATTGCGAAGGAAGCCGTCCTTGCCCCGTACGTACTGTATCATGTCAGTAGCCTGTCTGCCGGCTAACGTTCGAAATTCACAGGCTCTTTGGAGGGAAAACTGATCCCGTAGCCCTTAAGAAGCATGAAGAGGCTCTTAAGGCGAAGCTCGAAGGTTTCGAGAGGATCCTGGCCAAGCAGGCTTACTTGGGCGGGAACGTCAGTGATGGCACAATTATTTATGATGAAACCGCGCTAACCCCCTTCCTGTCCCTCATTTATCTTCAATTTTATAGGAGATTGGACTGACAGACATATTCTGTCTGCCTCATGGGACTCTTGCTGTGAAGGGCTCCCCAGACATTTTCAACGATACCCCAAATGTTGCCAGGTGAAACTACTACCGGGAATCGCTTTATAATCATTATGTGCTAACTCAACATTTTTCTAATTACGAAGATGGTGGGGAAGCATCTCCACGCGCCCTTCTTGGAAGAGGGTTCTTGCGGAAGGGGGTTTCTAGGTGCCATATAGAGGGATTGATTATGGAGGGTAATGGGCAGATTTATCAATTGCTGCCGCTTGCCCAAGAAACAATAATAGACAATTGCTTTCAACCTCTTTGCAAGCACTGATGATAAATCGAACTATGCGGGACCTGCGTCCAGTTACGTGGTGCTGGACTCTGAGCGCACACCTAAATAACAAAGTCCATCTTGCCTGTCGCAGTTGCTCCAGCGAGTTTGGGGGTGTAAAGCGTCCTATTCTACCGAGTTATATAATGTGGCATATTAATTTCGTTTTCTCTGAGTAATTTTGGCCGCCTAGAACGAACTCCCAGGCAAACATTCCAATAAGTAGAATGATGAGAAATGAGCTGAGGCCGTTACATTTTCCTCTCTATGATACCGTTCTATCAATTCCTAGCTCCGTTCAAGCTCAGAACTAACACTTATCAGGATAACAGGTCGCTGGCTGAGGGCTGCTGTGTGCACGTGGTGGGCTGAGCTGAGCTGAGCTGGCATGGGCCACCTGGCTAGGCAGGCGGTGGGCGTCCCGGGCCACTAACACATCCTGCATACTGTGGTGCTCGACACCCAACTGCGCAGGCTGTCGTCATCTAAGGGTCCCCTCAGGAACGATAGGAAGAGCCGAAAATGGAAGTAGAAGATTTTTATCCCCAAAAGACCTTCACTGTCAGGTAGCCCAACCATTTATGCGCTATTGCTATTCTCATGTCAGCTCAGTGGCTGACCACACACCTTGAGACATGGGGTGGGGGCCTTCTGGAATTCCGGAGTTGGCGTCTTGGAATTATCCCCGAACACATGCGTCCAACACACACCCTGCGATCCCAACCTCACATTCACCCCACGACCAGTCCCAGCCACCAATGCGCAGTGTTTTGCTTGGGAAGGAATGTATATACCTGGGCGCTAATATCGGCTTACAAACGGCTCACAATATTTTGGGTTTCCTAATATCTTCTATCTGTTGAGCAACCGCGAATGTCGGCAGCAGACCGTTCCAAGAGCAGTGACTGACTGGGGGAATACTGCGTAAGCGCTTTGAGCGGGTACACCGCCCACCCTTTCGGCCTCTTCTTTTCGGGCTTTTGACGCTGTCTCTGCCACAATGAGGTTCTATCAAGATTTTCCTTGCTGCTCCCTCTTCCAATGAGCATTGAGCATATCCTCATCGTTTGGCTACGCCATTTCTACTCTAGTTTTCCGCTCCACTTCTGCCGCTCACTCGCCACCGTATAACAGGAAAATATCGTTCACTATTGAGAACAACATATCTGTCCCCTCTTCATTGACTTGTCTCTGATACCTTTCACCTCGAACATCTAACCTTCACGCGGATCGATATGTCCAATCAGAAACCGGGTCTCGCAGAGCTCATTGGAGCGCGACGGGCTTTGGAGGGTACTCACACCGGCCTATTAGCCAGGGCTGTGGACAGTTTAAGCTCGATATACGAGGTTGGTGAAGATACCCTTTGTATATCAGATGGTCGCTCATACCACTCTCTTTGCCACCTTAAAGAAGGTCAAATCACATGACGAACCACTGGCGCGTTTCATAGCTCGGCTCAATCGCGACTTTCTGGTGCCGATCAGTATGGCCTCAAGGAATTGCGAGATTCGATTCGACCCTGTAATGCAGCAGCAGGTTGACGCTTTCGCAACGTCAGTCATATACGTCAAAGACTGGGTCTGTTCCTTTTTTATTTATTTACTAAAACACAAAATCAATTTTTCTCCAATAGGGGAATGTCTGCGATCATAGAGGCCAGTCCACTATCCAAACCATGGTCCCTACTCACAGGGGAGAAGCACGAGGTGGAGAAAATGTCGCGGCTACTATCTGAAGTCTTGGACGGGTTGAAGGTGCGCTACGTTATGGTCAGCGCAACCTGAACAATCAATTGACATCATAAGACAGATCACCGAATCGATGAACGCCGTTCTCATTCCGGATCCCATCAAGCCTACGGTGCTGATCCAGAAACATATCACGGCCCCATTGGCGAAATGCAGTATGTGCAAGCCCACTGCTCACGTGGAGGGAGTGGATATTCACCATTAGGAGTGTATTTAGCATCATTGGATCCTGTCGAGCCGTTTGAATATGGTGAACAGGCGCATGAAACCTTGCTGAATTCATCATACCCGTAAGTTTAGTCGAAAACCTTAACTTGACACCATGAACTAATACATAGTTCTCGTTTAGTCTTCGTATTCTGCTTGCGGGCAAAGTCAGTCCATACTCCCATTCAAATAAACAGTATTTTGACCATGCATTGTAGGCCGGAACAGGGAAATCCACTCTGATCAACCATATCTTTGGGTTCAACGATGCCGTAAGACATCTCACTATCTTTCATCCAGAGCCGGATTCGATTTGCATCCATATATAGGAGGTTTCTGATTTCGGACCAGGCCAAGATGCGCCAGATATCGACACCGAGATAAAGTCGTCGACCAATACCCAAGTCATCCTGCATGACTCTCGTGGACTGGAAGTAGGAGGACATGAGAACATGAACACTCTGAAGGACTTCATTCGACGGAGGAACATGAAGCCTGAAGCCAAGGACAAACTGCACGCCATCTGGTGGGTTCTGCATACTCTCGCCATGGGGTTAGTACTCAGGCCATTTCACACGCGCGCTAGGCTATGCATCGAGACCCCTTATGCTGGCTCACGGGCGTTTGAAGCTGGCGATCTGGAGTTATTGAAGGCGGACTTCGGAGGTAAGCTCATTCAGCAACCAAGGAATCATTCCACATGACCCATCCCACCTTCGGTTCATGCAGTACCTGTCATCGTTGTCTACACGAAGTATGATCTTCTGGAGTTGGCCATGGAGACCGAACTGGAAGAGGACTCAGCCTTGGAGCTTGACCTGAACGACAGCGAATTGGAAACTCACATTGCGGACGCGGCCAGAAAAGAGTATCAAAGGTTATGTGTCGAGCCTCTTATGAGGATTCCTGGAGGGAGAGGAGAATTAGTTTATCATATAAGTGTATCAAGTGAGTTGGCCATCATAGCGAACACCCATGTCAGAACCTTACACTTTCTTCTTAAACCCAAAAGAGAACGACCATGAAAGTCTTACGGCACTCTCACGGCGCACTGCTGAGCTTTGTCGTGAACTACTCGGTGAAGCAGCTTGGCTGGCGTGTGTGATTGCACAACGTATAGACCTAAACCTGAAGGTGGAGGCGACTATCGCGTAAGGACTTTTTAACACTCATGCCAAGTGTTCATTATTGAACTCCGATACGAAATCTCCTTTATTTATCTACAGAATTGCGCGCAACAGTAAGTCAACAATCCACTTCATTGGTTACCATGCAACACCAACTGATATATCCACCCTCTTAGACCATTGGCGCGGAATTATGTCCAACTTCAAGGGCCCAGGCTCGTTCAAGGACTGTCTCGATATCATTCACAATGACATCCTGAAAGTTTGGAACCTTCCGGATCCAAAGGCTGTGAGTACCTTCTACTTAATTATGAGAGGTGTCCCTCTGACGCACCCTCTCAGCTTTTGTATCATGAGGATTTCAGGAAGAAGGTTATCCTGCTGACGCAAAACCTGAAGTCTGCGGGGGTCACGCAACTACAGGATTATCCGTAAGCGCAACTGTGGTGTACCCCAAAAATGTCCTGCGACGAGGCTGAACTCTTTGGTATGATCCCCCCAGAATCGTGACCTTGGCGGTAAAGGTCCTGTCACAGGCTGCAGGGCATGTTCCCATCGCGGGCCCTGCCATAACACCAGTCGTTGAACTCGCCGCCGCCATTATTAAAACCCTCTATGGCGCTGTCAAGCAGACGTACGCCCACGTGTTATCTTCATGAAAGTGCGATCCGCTTACGATGAATATGCTCTTTCATAGACCAATCACCGAACGCACCATGACAGGGTACATCGTCGATCTTACCGCTCTTCTCAAGGGTCTCTTTCAAGGTCTTCACTCTGAGCGGCGGGCAGTCCGCCGTGTGATCACAGTGGATTCTATCGACACAGTGGTCAATGCGTACGAGCAATCTGGAGAGCGAGCCCAGTGTCATCGTGATATCGACGAATCGATGGCACGCCCGTCGTGCATTTTTAGCCCCAGATATCGACGCAAGCGGCTCCAGGAGATCGTTCGATCGATCGAGATCTATACCCTTAATAGAGCTATACAACACGGCGTCGGCCGTGGTCACAGCTATGGTACCAGCTTGCATGCGGTACGATCAACCTAGGTTGTCCCCTGCTCACCGAACTATCGACCCCGCATGGGCACCCTATTCTCCATTATGTCCCACCCCCTTGCCTCATACGCTTCTCGACCACCCACCTCTCACCACTACTCGATCGTCCCTGCCTCTTTTCTTTCCCCTTGATCTTCCCGTACCATTCACTCGTCATTCGCCATTCGCCATGCAGCAGGATCTTCCTTCTTCATGTTGAACTTGGATCGTCTTTCAAAATGCCCTTGTCCCCTTTTATATATATATTATTTTTAATTTTTCAATTCTTATTTTATTCCTCTTCTGTTTCTCAGCTCCAATCGAACTCATATTTACCCGTTGACCATAAGGATTTTGACTCCTGAGTCCTGTAGAAGGATGAAGCTTCCAGTCGACATCTCACGACGGAAGAATCGCTCTGCCTCGGTGCTTACAGGTCTATTTTTGTTGGGAGCTGACCCGTATATCTGGCAACGGCAACTGTGGCCATGAGATCTGGCTCGAAGTGGTGTTTTTCCCGAGCCGATCATATCCCATTTGTCAGTCACGAATTTATGGGATGCATTACATTTATTGGGTCAGCGCACTCGGCTTACTCTTTCAACTATGAGGAATCGAGCAGCAACAGCCGAACCCCCAGCCCATGCTCCTCTGATATCGTGTTCCTGGGCATAGGATGTCGCAGATGCATGGGTCGGATGTTGACCACTCGACAATATTCCCTGAGAACGTGATCATATTATGAGGCCGCATCCAGACGAAAGCCAGCAGTAGTTGAAATACAGTACCCAGGAAAGGCGCCCCCTCAGGATCTGGTATAGCGTCTTTGGAAGGGGTCATCCCAGGGAAGCGCGGCAAACGTCGGATATGTAGGATCACCAACCGCTTGGATCGAAGCGGGAGGCAACATGCAAGTTTCGTTCTCTGATGAATTGAACTCGAGGGAGCATCCATTTCGACCTGAGTGGAGAACCACCGGGTGATATTGGAGGTTTCCTTTGGTGAGAAATACTTCAGAGCAGCACTGGTGCACATTGCACGTCAGAGCAGAGGACAAAATAAGCGCCCGGTCCACCGCATGATCCCAGAGAAGATGGTTGCTGTCTGTCAGGGTTACTTTAGACGACAGCTGGGAATTAGATCTGTACATCACATGATCTGCTGTGACCCTTGAACCCTGCGTAACCCATGAGGAGGATCTTTTTGACTTTATAGAACCCGGGTATCTACGTGGGGAAGTGATCTCATGTCAAATTTGTGAGAATTGGATGGCCCAGCCAGTTGCTAGCACCTTAGCCGCATGGTCTTCAACAGCGGCGCGACAATCTTTCACTTCTGCTGTCGGTACCCATGCATTCTGCATCCAGTCAAGCCACATATCCTTAGTCGCCGACTTCCATGACGTCTTCTATCTGCTGAGCAACTCGAGAAGCTGGACCACCTCATGAACAAGGGCTTGCAAGCCCACGACTGCGCGCCTGGACCGACCTATCCTTCGAATTTGAAACCTACTCACCCATTAGCTACCCAAACCGGCAGGAGGCTATGATTTTACTCCCTCTGAGCACTAGAAGTGACCGTATGGATCCCCTTCACTGTGCAACCATGTTATTTCTATCTAGTGTTCCGCTCCACTCTTTCCGCTCATCCCTCAGAGTATAAAATCTGTCATTCAAGTCGATCGTTGACAGCAGCATCTCCTATTCGTCTTGCGTCCTACACCTTCAGCATCTGGCATTTCCATTTATGACTGCACCTTGTCCGAAACATGAGCTCATCGGAGCACGACGGGCACTGAAAGGCGTTCATGCAGACCGGCTAGGCAACGCTCTAGACCGTCTATGCTCCATATACGAGGTTCGTGAATATACCCACTGTGTGTGTCTTATGGTAACTCATGTTTCTCTCTTTGACACCTTCCAGAAGGTCAAGTCGCATGACGAACCACTCGGTCGTTTTATAGCTCGACTTAACCACGACTTTCTCGTGCCGATCAGCTTGGCTTCCGGTAATTGGGAGATTCGGTTCGACCCCCCGATGAAGCAGCAGGTCGACGCATTCACCAAGTCAGTCATACGCCGAACCTCATGCGGTTTCCCTTGACTGAAGCTGAAGAACATTCTCTCCACAGACGGATGACTGAGATCATGGATGCTAGTTCGTTATCTAAGTCATGGTTTTCACTTAAAGGAGAGAAACATGAGGTGGAGAAGATATCACGGCTACTATCCGCAGCCTTAGACGACTTGCAGGTGCGTTACATTGTAACTGGCTTGATTGAGCCGGCTTATTCATGGGATGAGGTAGGTCACCGAATCAATGAACGCCACTATCGTTCGTGATCCCATGAAGACTACGGTGCTGATCCGGAAGGATGTTGCCGCCCTCTTGCCAAAATGCAGTATGCACAACCACAACAACTTACGTGGAGGTGACAGATGCTTACGGCCGGTTTACACAGCCTCCTTGGGTTCCCGGGATGATGTCGAGCTGGGGTCAGATCAACCTGAGACCGTCTTGAACTTAACTCATCAGTAGGTCTCATTGAAAAATTTGAGAAGAATATCAGCTAACATATACTCATCCTCAGGTTTCGGATACTAGTCTTGGGCAAGGTCAGTCCCTCTTTCCATATTAGGCAGTCAGGGGGGTAACGCTGTATTTCAGGCTGGAGCGGGAAAATCCACCCTCATCAATTGCGTCTTCAGATTTAACGATGCCGTAAATCATCTTACTCTCTTCAAACGCGAACCAGGTTATTGACTTTGGTTTGCCCTGCGCACAGGACGTCTCTGATTTCTGCCCAAGACAACAACCGGATATTGACACCGAGATCAAGTCCACATCCAATCCCCAAGTCATCCTTCACGACTCTCGAGGTTTCGAGCTAGGGGAACGCGAGAACATGAAGACGTTAAAAGACTTCATTCGTAATAGGAACATGAAACCTGAAGCCAAGGATAAACTGCATGCCATCTGGTGAGCGATTCCATCCTTCCATATGGACTGCATGCCAGCGCTCATTTCACCCATGCATACTCCAGGCTATGTATCGAGACTCCTTTTGCCGGTTCAAGGGTGTTTGAGGCAGGTGACCTGGAATTCTTGAACGTAGACCTTGGGGGTAAGTTCATTTGATAGTGGATGAATTACCTGGAATGACACAATTTCTTCATTGCACAGTACCCGTTATCGTGGTATATACCAAATATGACCTTCTGGAACTAGCCATAGAGACTGCCCTAGAGGAAGATTCAGCCTGCGAACTCGATCTGGACGACACCGAACTAGGCATCCACATCGCAGATGCGGCCAAGCGGGAATACCGAAAGCGATGTGTCGAGCCCCTCATGAGAATACCTGGCGGTGAAGGGTTGTTGGTCCACCACACGAGTGTATCAAGTGAGTCGGTCATCAATGCTAGCACTACTTTGAAATTCTGAACTTTCTTTCGGACGGGATAGAGAACGATCGTGACAGTCTTATGGCACTCTCACAACGTACTGCTGAGCTCTGTCGTGAGCGACTCAGCGAAGCGGCGTGGTTGGCATATGTGATGGTGCAGCGTATTGATCTGAACTTGAAGTTGGAGGCCACCATGGTATGAGTGCTTTGTTGTATCTATCCGAAGTGTCGCGTACGGAGCTCCTGAGTGACAATTCCTTTCATGTCCTTACAGTATTGCGCGTAACAGTGAATCAACATTCTCTTTTATTGTTGTCTGTAGGACACCCACTAATACACATCATGCCCTTCTTAGATCACTGGAATGGAATCGCGTCTAACTTTCAGGGCCCAGGGTCATTCAAAGACTGCCTCAATACTATTCACAACGATATTCTAAAAGTCTGGAATCTTCCAGATGGAATGGCTATGAGCAATCCTACTCTCATCTGTCAGTGGCGTCATTCTTACATGCCATTTTAGCTATTGCATCAAGACGATTTTAGGCTTAAAGTGTTTCTACTGACGCAAAGCCTAAAGCCTCCCACTCATGTACCTCAACCGACACCTCCGTAAGCGCACCTTCGATATAATTCAACGTGATCCCGTCAGGAGCTAATCTCTTTGGGTTATCTTATTAGGGCTGTAAAATTGGTGGTTAAAGCCCTGTCATATGCTGCAGGATCTGTTCCGATCGTGGGCTCTACCATAGCACCGGTTGTTGAACTTGCCGCCAATATCGTTGCAAACATCTATGGCGCTGTGAAGTCGACGTACGTCCGCGCGCTTACCTGCTTTTCATGAGAGGATGCTACGCTTACGAAATCTATGCTCTCGCGACATAGTCTGATCACCGAACGTGCCATGATGGCGTACATCATCAATCTCACCGCCATTCTGAAGGGTCTCTTCCAAAGTCTTCACTCTGAGCCACTGGGTTCCCGTCCGGTGGTTACGGTGGTTTCCATCGACACCGTGGTCGGGGAGTTCGAGTGTTCTGAAGACCGAGTCCAATGCCATCGCGAAATTGAGGAATCGGTGGCACACGCGTCATCCTTCCTTAGTATCGGCCATCGACGCAAGCGACTCCAAGAGATCGTTCGGTTGATTGAGACGTATATCCTGCATAGAGGTATACAACATGGAGTTCGTCGTGACCGCAGCTGAGTGGCTTAAAACGGCATCATTCGGTCTTCTTTCCCATTCAACCTTATATGGCGCCATCATTTTTATATTCCTTTTGATCCACTCCGTATCCTATCCCATGTTACTCCGCTTTTCAATCGTTCACATCACATCCCATGCTGATCCTCTCATATATTCTCCCCGTGCCCCTATATTCACCCTCCATTTTTCGCATATGAACTCAAAAAACACCCTCCTCTTTGACGTTAGGCTCGAATCTTCTTCCAGGATACATCTGCGCCCTTTTCGGATCATTTTTTATTCTCTTTTCGTACCTCAGATTCAATTGGACTAGCTTCGGGTTTTACATGGTTAATAAACACGTTTTCGATCTCCATACGTAGGAGATATGAAGGCTCCGGGCACAAACGACGCGCTTACTCGTTCTCTATGCGATCGAAGACTCGCTGGTGTTGAGGTTCACATCTAAACCCTACACCACTAATCTCCATCCACGTATGTGAACACCAAATGGAACGCATTATTAATGGCGCGGGAGCGTTGTAGTTCTGCACCCTGTCCAGGGACGCAGCAGCCCTGACTTGAATTGGATGTTCGCAATTCTTGCACAATCCATGGAGGCAGCACACAGCTGTGTCAATTCACGAACCGGGAATCGATGTTGTGCAGAAAACCTGATTTCTTTCAGGCTATTTCGCCACCCTCCTGGCTTTTCGCTCTCTATAGTATGTTTACGACATTTGACCTTATCTGTCCGACAAAAATTCCTCAAAAACCGTTTTCCTCGGCCCCCATCCACGAGGTGGATTGGATGTTGCAAGAGAGTATGGCCTTTTCTCCTCGTGTCGCTCGCCTCGCATATCCCATCCTTCACCAGCTCAACTTTACTTGACGTGTCTTTCCGCCACTCACACCGCTTCATATCTAACTAGATTGACATGCCGATGTTCGATGATAATATTCCTCGCATTGGTGGGCACCTATTCAGTTTGCTCGTCACATGTTTCTCTTAGATCCAGATCGCCTGCACAGCGCGCAGCACTGAAGAGCCTGAGGGAATATCAAACTGAGTACAGCGAACTCAAGATTGACATGGACAATGAACTCGGCCGAGGCGGTGTTGGTATTGTAAAACGCGCCCAGCTGGACGACCAAGTGGTCGCCGCAAAGATCCTTCGATTGGATGAGAGTCAAAGATATCAGAGTTGCAAAAGTGAGTTCTGCATGCTGGTTTTGGCTCGACGATAGTGGCTTTATCCACGCCAGAGACTTTATTTACAGCGCCATCAATTGTCGTTTACACTTTTGGAGCATGCCATGGATGTTGAACCTGAAGACGAGATAGCATTCGACGATTGGAATAAAAGCGAACTGGTATTCAAGAGGCTGTAAAGCAGGCATACCATAGTCGATACCTCGATGCCGTCATGAAGCTGCCTAGGGGTAAAGGTGGACTGGTTCTTCATCTGAGGGTACAGGTGAGTCATTGCACAGGCATTCGTCCCACGTTGGGCTACACGAAACGCTTTTCGAGCACATCAGAAAAAAAACCCCGAGAATATTAAGGCTCTCGAACAGCTCACAGCAGGGCCCTATAATGACCGACTTGGTGAAGCGGCGTGGCTTCCGTGTGCGATGGCCCAACGGATAGATTTGAAGCTGAAGCTGGAGGCCACTGTTAAGTGAATAGATTCTATCAAGCTTTGTTCAAAATCTTGAATCAATATTTTCAACAGGGTCATGAAGAAAAGGAGCATGCAATAAAAATTTATATTATTCGATGCTCTGCATCCTAATACTTCGATCTTCTCAGACCTTTGGAAAGGAACTGCGTCCAGCTCCCAGCCTTTGGGATCCTTCAAAGCCTCTCTGGACGACATTCGTTTTGATACCGCGAGGGGTCTGGAATCTTCCAGACGGAATGGCTGTGAGAAAAACCCTGCTGTTGATTGTCAGAGATAGTAGACTGACACAACCTTTCAGCTCCTACACAGTGAGGGGTTCAAGCACAGGGTGAGGCTGCTGATAAGTGGTCTGAAGCATGTATATCCCCCACTCCGGCAGTGAGTGAAATCAATGTCCGGAGTTTTAAAAGCCGATTTCAGTGGCTTGGACTGACTACGCCTTTTCAGAGCTATCGGCTCGCTGTGCAGGGCAGCTTCGTACGCTGGAGAGGTTATCCTTACTTTTGGTCACGCGGCATCGGCAGTCATTGATTTCACTGCCGTGATGACCACAGGGCACCAGACTACCTTGAAGGAGACGTAGGTTGTCATCGTTGAGGCTCCCCCTTCCACGCAAGACTCGTCGTTCGCTGACCCTTGAGCTGATTTCATACAGGCCGTGGACTGCTCCTGGGGTACATGATCGGCCTCACTGTTGTCATGCTGGGCCTTTTCCGAGACATTCAGTCTTCGCCGTGGGAAGCCGACCGAGAGGTCACACTGGGAGAAACCAGATCACCGGTCGATACATATGGCCGTTCCCGAGACGAGGCGCGGTGTCATTTGTTAGATCAAGGGATTCGCAGCGTCTGCTGTCAACTCTCTTGACCCCGGCAATCGGGACAAAGTGCCCCCAGAGATCATTCGGTTGATGGAGATATGTCTTCCTCACCCGCCCACATCGCTCTTTCACCCGCTAAGTTGCCGCTTCTACACGGAACGTCCGGGCCTATCCATCATGCGACACATGCACATTGAATCGCATTCAGCCCACAACCCTCTGCCCGCGCCTCATTTGCTCCCTTTGGTGTGGTGGCATCTTCTGTTCCCAGTCTAGCCTGTCACCCCAATCCTCACTTCCCAAGGACAATGGATGGCTTTCTCCCTCCCCAAATTGATGTGTATTCACCAGAGTAACCTTTCGCGATTGCTTATACTTCGTGATTCCCCCTATTTTCGCTCCCTTAATTCCGATCATCCTTGAGATTGTGCTCGCACTCCTCGTGGTGTGATTATAGTGCCAGCTTCATGGAAAGGCCCCTTGATATCGCGGTGTAAATGGTTGCGGTATGCTGACTCCAACGCCTATAACAGCTCTCAATCCCCGAATACCAGCCCATCGCGGATGCAAGCCTATTTGCCTAGAGTGGCTCTTGATGACTCAATGGATTGGAACTTTTAGGTTGCATCGAAGGGAGGAAGGCGGAAGGCGATCGTCGCTCGTTCGGGTCCGGTACATTGGGATCCCTCCGATTTTTTTGGGGGGGGGGAGGGGGAAAAATCGTCAAATGAACTTTCCGAGGCGAAGCGTAGGTTAAATACATTGTCTCGTGACGGGGCTATGGTCAATGCTGGTGTGAGCCCCACCGCCCAGAGCCTTTTTTTCGTGATGACTCTTGGGCTGTGCGTTGATTCGCTCAACAATGTTCCACCATTTAAAGCCAAGCTAGAACGGAGTGAAGTAGGTCCCCAGTTGAAGATCTAGAGTGTCCCCATAGTCCACAGTCATTTGATACCCCATCTTGAATCACTCACGGCAACATAAAGGGAACTAAGAATCATTCGGTTATCAAGGCTCAGATCGGTATAGCGTTGATACAGCGGGTACTCAACCGTTGTTTGACTCAGAGCAGAAGGTAGCCTCGCGGTCTGGTGGGCCTGTGCGTGTAAGTTGGTCAGTATAATGGAATTGGGTCACCCTGCGCCACTGATGTCTCAGACTCTCGGCATGTATCAGGTCCGTGGCGCTTCTGTCTCCACCTGGATGTTGGCCATCCATCATGCCCAAGTGTTGGGGTTTCGTCCTTGATGTGATCCCTGTTACCTGCAAAGTGGACTTGCCTGTCTGCCGTGGTTTCTGATTTGATTTAAAAAAAATTGGTGCGCCTTCTGGACCCTGTTATACAGATTAGAAAAGAGGTGTTGGAAATGACAACGAGGGTATCTCACCACGTGCCGATCGGGGAGGTCCACGACCTGGGCTCAGCCGACTTCTCGCTGCGGGCGGCCTGTGCATGATGCTAGTTGGCTATACTCAAAGTTACACACCCGCAGGTGGTCGGCATACACAAAACCACTATTCTCCTTGCCCCACTGCTTTCCGATAATAAACTATCAGTTGCTCTTTGTCGACGATTGGGCGGACGATAGCAGAAATTAAGGCACAGGAGTTACACATTCGGATAAGATTCGGGCCGACGGGGTCTCTATCTGAAGGGCATGGACCTCCCCCGATTTCAGTGTGAGTGAGGGTGGGCGCGAGGCGATTGCAAATTCAATCCAGTGAGAGATCCATCGTCTTCCCAGATCTGACGCGTTCGGTCAGGGCACGATGCAGAAAGGGAGGTCCACGCAGTTGGGTCACGCAGCTGTTAATAAGCGAAATGTGCGACACGCCAGTGCTTCCCTCCAAGCCCCCCTCCATCTTTCGTTCTCCGCTTTGCCCTCCCCCATCATCCTCTTGGACAACGTATTCATCCTCTTGGAAAACGGTGAGGTCGTCATCTTTTGGTGCATTGTCGACTGACTAAAGGGCAGCCGTGTGATCGTTCTTCCCACATAGCGCACAGCCTCACATCCATCATCATGAACGACGAAAACGTCACGACGTTCCGCTCGCTTGCTGAAGTGCAAGCCACTCTGCGATTGATTACGTCGGATTTCGAGCCTATAGATGATTATGCAAATCTCAACCTTATCGGCCCGGAATCGCTCCAGCAATACCAAGATATGCCTCTGTCTACCCCAACGTCACCGACAACAACCTTGGTGGCATCCTCCCCCTCCTCGTTCTTCTCGGAAATCGGCTCGCCCCCGCCATCGCCCCCATCCCTATCGCCGCCTCCATACAAACCTCGGACCTTCCATGAATACGCGTCGACCCCGGGAACCAAACCACTCACAACCATAGAGTCGATACGAGCTGCCCTCATGGAAACATTGGAGTGGAAGGCGACTTCCAACGATATATGCCAAATCATCTCCCATCATGATGAACGCTATCAAACGCCGGAGCGTTTTGGAAGCCTCTGGTGGGTCAGCTCCATGGCATTTCTTGGACACGTATACGTTTTTAATACTAACCCCGTTCCTCGTTGATAGCTCCAATGTCCGCCAACGGCTGTCTCAAACAGAGTGGTTCCAGCTTGCTGAGCGACCCGTCGGCCAAAAGGGGAAGGCTCGGTACTGGATGTACGTCGAGAACCTTGACGAGACCTATATTAATTGGCCAAGGTCGCGCTCGACAAGCGGCAGCCGACGCTCTCGGCGATCCAGTAACGACAGCATCCGTAAGTCCGCCAGGATGCGTGGCGAATCCTCCTCCTCGCCTCTTCAACATGATCCTGCCATCACCCCTCCAGAGAGCATCGCAACGGCAACGTTTGGGGCTTCCTCACTCCCCGCCCCAAATCAGTATATTCCTCACTCAATCCACCCGCTCGTGCCTCTCACAGGCGCGGAGCCCTCGACGCCAGCTTTGTTCGTCCAGGGCCCGCTCGCCCAACCCATTCCCACCAGCATGACGTGTCATACTGGTACGGATGGGTTCGGTGGCATTCAAAATGTCATACAGCCGACACCACCTCCATCGCTGCCATCCGTGACCGAAGTCATTATGCCAGCCATGGACGTGGCGTCTGCATCTGCTCTGACCATGGACGAGGTCACCGCCATGTTCCAGCAATATTTGGATCCGGAATGCTATCAACAATAGATTGGATAAGTCTCTTGGATAGGTGTCTTGATCTTGATCTTGGCCTGTTTGCTACTAACGCAAAAGGTATGGTACCGAGATGTTTACTCTCAGTCGCCCACCTCGATCGATGCTGACTTCGTTCATCCCCTTCGCTCGGCACTTCGCTGACATCAGTCTGTATATAAATAGCTCTCTCTCTCTTGCTTTCGATCTCGATTCGCTCATGTTGTAATACTAGTCATCTTGGTGCTCGGTCACATCGCTTTTCTTCTTCCCCGCTGCGTCTCTTTAACGCCACTAATTATTGTCAACGGTCAGCTATTTGTTCCATCGGGTAATGGTCCATGCGTATGCCTATACTTATGAATTCGATCTACCGTGATGATCTGTCGCGAGAGATTCGGGGGCGAAGTCTGGAGTGCAAGCTCTCTGCTGGCAACAACACCGACGAACGCGACGGTACTTCTAGCGGCCATTGACTTATCGCCAAAAGCTTATGAAATATCTAGGGAAACTATCGAGCCGGTGCACTGGACCTCTCAGCAGCATGCACGCGTAGGCGCGATTGAAACGGGTTCTCGGTCCAAGGATAAATCCGAAATTCCAATCTGGACTAAACTAACTACGCTTTACCCCCAAAAATCCCACTTCTTTCTTCTCGAGACCGACGACCAAAGATGGACATCCTGAGCGCAGTCTCGCACTACATCACCAAGATGATGTCCAATCCATCCAACGTCATCAAAGTCCTCCTCCTAGACACCCACACGACCCCATTCATATCCCTGGCCACCACCCAATCCGAGCTCCTTTCACATCAGATCTACTTGACGGACCGTATCGACAATCAGAAGCGAGATAAGATGCCGCACCTCAAGTGCATCTGTTTCTTGGGGACGAGTGAGGAGAGTTTGGAAGCTGTGGCGAGGGAGTTGGAAGAACCTAGGTATGGAGAGTATTTCTTGTGTTAGTGTGAGGCGTAATGGGTTTTGTTCTTCGACACACAAAAGATCATATCCAAGTCTAATTCATACATCCCTCCATAGACTTCAGCAATGTGTTGACGAAACGAGCGATCGAGCGGTTGGCCGAGGCCGATTCGTATGAGCTCGTCAAGGAGGTTCAAGAGTTCTTCGCCGACTACGCGCCTGTGCTGCCCTACTTGTTCTCCCTCAACTACCTCCCATCGGAGGCGGTTCCACTGTACGGCTCGGCTCCAAATACTTGGAACGCGGATGCGCTGCAGCGGTCCGCACAGGGTCTGGCTGCTGTTCTGCTCAGTCTGAAGAAGAAGCCGGTAATTCGGTATGAGAAGATGAGTGGGATGGCGAGGAAGCTTGGGGCGGAGGTGCAGGTGAGAGAGATAACTTGCCTCTGATATCTCGTCCTAGCCGATGAACTAATCTTATCGCTTTTACTCTGGCCCGGTAGCACTTCATCAAAGCCAACGAATCTTTGTTCGACTTCCGTCCTACACAGGTCCCACCTCTACTCTTGATTGTGGACAGGCTGAACGACCCCGTAACGCCTTTACTCTCTCAATGGACATATCAAGCCTTGGTTCACGAGATGCTGGGCATCCAAAACGGCCGAGTCGACCTGAGTCTCGTCCCAGATATTCGACCTGAATTACGAGTGCGTTGCTTTCCTAACACCGGCATTCCCTTCGAGTCCTTACTGATCCGGGCCCACTTCATTTTATCAGGAAATCACACTCCTCCCTCAATCCGACCCCTTCTTCGCCCAGCATCTCAACGACAACTTTGGCGACCTTGGAGCGGCGGTGCAAAAGCTGGTCACGGACTATCAGACAAAATCCCTCTCGCAGGCGCCTTCGTCCATCGAGACCATCGCGGATATGAAGCGTTTTGTGGAAGAGTACCCCGAGTTTCGAAAGCTCGGTGGGAATGTGAGCAAACACGTTGCTTTGATGGGAGAGCTCAGTCGGATCGTTGGGAGGGATCGGTTATTGGATGTTAGCGAGGTGGAACAGAGTTTGGCGGGTGGCGGAGGGGGTCATGCAGCGGATCTCAAGGTAGGTTTGATGTCCCCCACTTTACTGTCGAAGTCGATGAAGTGACCCCCTTGTTTTTAGGCTGTTCAAGCGCTTATAGATGCACCGAACATTCAGCCAGCCAATAAATTACGCCTGGCTATCCTCTATGCGTTGCGATATCAACGATCATCCTATAATACCATACCGGCGGTGACCGAGTCCCTTACTAGGAACGGCTTGAGCGCGGAAGAGGCTAAGGTACTTATGCCATATCATTCTTTACTTGTACTACCCACTAACATTGACTGCTTTCTTCCGTGCAGCTCGTAAACATCATTCTCAATGTTGCTGGTGCGGAACAACGACAGGACGACCTTTTCTCAAACGAGAACATATTCTCGCGGGGGAAGAGTGCGCTCAAGGGGTTGAAGGTTCGCATCTCTCATGCGCGGAGTTGAAAATTGGGTCACCGACGTCTTGCGATCCATCCTTAGGGCGTCGAGAACGTATACACTCAACATTCGCCTCATCTTGTGGAGACGCTGGAGTTGCTCTTCAAGGGCCGTCTACGGGAGATTAGCTACCCTTTCTTGGATCCAGCCAAGGCGTCAACTGGATTAGGAGGTTCCAATTCCACAGGGCAGAATGCCGGTCAACGGTACGCAAAGATGATTCCGATTATACTTTACTGTACTAGGATTGACTATTTGCCTGGTTCTAGACCGCAGGATGTGATCGTATTCATGGTCGGCGGCACGACGTATGAGGAGGCGCACGCCATTTCCAAAGTGAACCGAGACTTGGGAAATTCTGCCCGAGTACTTTTGGGTGGTACTTGCATCCATAACTCGTCCAGGTACGCTGTGGTAAATCCTTGTCAAGGATTATAATGAAAGCTGACGAGCTCTCGATTCGGTCTTTAGCTTCTTGCACCAGCTCTCCACAGCACCATTCGCGCCCTCATGTACTCAACCGCCTCGGGAAGTCGCCGCTACCTCGTCGCCATCGCTATTGAATACGGGCGATCGACCGGCACTCAATGTTCAGCTTGGTGGGATCAATGTCAGCGTTGGTGGTGCCGGAGGAACGGGTGTCTTTAGGACTGCCAGTGGGGAGGGTATGAGCGTTCAGGCGGATGGGCTCAAGGATGGCGTGCGGGACCTTTGGGGTAAAGTGAGGCAGGGCGTGGAGAGGTTTAGCTGAGTGTCCTGTTGTGATTCCTATCCTAGCATTGGTCCCATAGACGGCCTAGTATCATTTAAGATGAGGATATGACAGGTCTGAAAGACAAAACACTTCAATCTAGCTAGCTTGGCGACAGACTTGATCTCCAATCCCACTTGCTCTCTAACACATGACGCATATTCAGATCGGACACCCTCGAAAATGGAGGAAATTTGAATTTATCAGTGAAGTTTTGTCATACTTGCAACGTCGCTCCGGCGACCGAACAAAAGAGTTGCTACTGTTAGTCATTCTGAATGTGTACATGATGTTTTATTATAGTTCGAGTCAGCAAGCGATTTCGCCATGTGGCATGTTTGGATGTCCCTTCGGGAGAAGTTTCACTGCCTCTCGGTGATGTCTGATGCTCAGATCAAGGTCACTTCCGGCCCCAGTCTGATTGTACCGTGTCCAAAGACTGTTGCGAATGGGGACCGTGGTTCGCGACCACTTGCCATCTTTATGTAGGTTTGCTGATGAGCAAGGTCCAAGGTTGCTCTTAGGACTTCTCCGGTCGACTGAAGTTTGCCACTTGGTTGCGAACACCTCGCCACCCGCGGCAACACTAGATATCGCGCTCATCTCACGATGCTGATACCGGGAATCAAGGGAAGGCATTGAATGCTATTATCAGTTATTGATTGTTAGTTGAATACTATCATGCATGATCTCGGGGATTTAATCACAAAGTCAACATCTGGACACGCTTTCGTCCGACACATATTTCGAGGCAAAGCGCGATGCTAGGGTTTGTGCGCCGTATAGGGTATGGGCAGGGTCCTCGTTGCTATATTTCAGTATCATGACACAAATAAGATATTATAAGCCAACGCTACAGGGTCGAAGTCGAAAGTACGGGGTGTTCTAAAAGAACTATATGTGAAATCTTATGTTTTGGAAGGGATTTAAGTGTTTGCTATTTGTCCACATATCGGAATACAGTATACAGCTGTGACAAGTGCAAGAGAAGTACCCAGCCCCAATAGGACAAGCGCTCCTCACATCATCTTCACTGAGCTCCCGTAATTACCTCCGTACCCGGACCGTGGTTGCAGGTTCATTAAGCCCGATCGTTCTTGAATAGAGGGTGCCGTCGAAGCGGAGTCGGCTTTCTTCTTGATAATCTTTTGTCCTCGGAACATGGCGGAGTCTAGGATCGAGGCGACGGTAAGAACGCCGCCGACGATTGCGCACATGCTATTAATGTAACAGTTATAAGTTGACGCATTAACTCATCGACATCTATGTGCAACTTACGATGTGAGGAAATGTGCAAAAGACTGTCTCCTCTCGTGATGGTCAACTACCATTGGTGAGATCTCGTAGTTTATGAAGACGCCTAACACACAAATAAGTAAAGAGATGTGATCAAACCATTGGGCATAAGCTACAGAGCGGTACTAGCGTACCTGGAATGCCAAGGATGCCATGGCTAGTCATTAAGCCCTGTGCGTTCTTGCCAGCGGCGCCTCCGATGGCCAAGTCTCGCTCATATGTCGTGACACTGTATTGATAGGTAGATGCCTGTGGCACAACAGATCGAACGCATAAGTCCAATCGTCTGCGAGACAACAAACAGGTATTGTTATGACTCACAAAGCTTCGATCGAGGAATGAGTACCGCGTTGCAACGACCTTGAGGAAATATTGGTACATGTAGTTCGCTTGGGGGTTCTGTGACGTACGGAGTGTGATAAGCAACCCCTCAAAGCACAACTTTCAGGATTGGACTCACGAATGACCCACTGGTGTCCAACGGCTGGAATACAATACCCAACTTTCGCTTCATCTCCTTTGTCAGATTTTCACCATAGATATGCTTCTCATTCTCGAACGAGAGCTGATGGATAATGTGTCCGAAACCATGCTTGATGCCATCCTTCACGTACGGGACGAGTTCCTGGACATTCATGTGCGGGAGTAGGTAGCTCCTTCCGGGACTGAAGTGGAAATTGCCGATGACCTTGTTGACAGTCACTTTTCCAGCGATGTTGCATCCCTCGGTGGCCTGGTCATGGATCTTCTCGGTCCAGTGTTCGGCGACACACTGTCAAAGAGATTGACTGTGAGTGTGTGCTTTTTTTTGACGGAATGTTGCTCTTTCCAGTTTCAACACACCTGATCAATGGCATCCGGATTGGCGAAACTCCATCCACGGTTCAAGTATGCTTCTCGCACTGAGTCGCAGGTGTTGCAGCATCCACCTTCAGGCTCCTGGCCGCCGTAGCACGATCCACAGTATCCTTCACCCCGAGCTTTCGCAACTTTCTCGAGCTCGCTTTTTAGTTCTGAAATGAGAATAGATGTGAGTAACGAGCCACTTCTCAGTCGGGCACGGGTACGCTAACCTTGGCTAATGGTAGCATCTGGAATCTTCTGCATCTGGTTGTCCAGCCGCGTCTTTAGCATTGTGTGATCTACATCGTTTTGGTGTTCGCCGCTGATATCCATAACATCCATGCTCAACACTATAGATTAAATCATCAGATTCGAGCCAGGGTCGAAGATAAATCTGTCCGTGCTTACGGTAACATGGGACTTGAGGGAACGTGATATTCATGTTCACGACGAGCTTCTCGCCTCGACTCCGGTCGACGATGACTGAAGTGTCCACATAGGTCTTCCGATAGTCGATAAATTCGATTAATGTGAATGTGCATATGATAGCCACGGAAAGCATCGTTACTGCATATATGGATTGTCAGTCGACATTGAAAGGCACCAATGCCAATAGGGATGGCTGGCACTTACAGAGGGCACCAGTCCGCGTCTTAATCTTGACATCTTCCATCGTCTAAGATATGCAAGGGAGATGAGCCATTGGGCGTTACGATATTTGATAATGGGGGCCTTGTGCATACCTTCCCGAAGGCATCAAAGCCCTTGAATGCAGAGAAGAGACCTCCTCGAGCCATTGTACGTTCCGTGACAGTGTAGTAGCCAAGGAAGAGAGGTTAGGGGTTGAAGCCAAGTGCGAGAGTCCAAAGGCAGACGTGTTATATTTCTAAGGTGCGTCGTTCGCCGGAGATGTGGAGATGATGATGGGACGTGGCGGCACGTGAGCCAGAGGTTAGATAGGCGAGTTTCCTCCGCACTACTACCTCAGCTGCACGCTAACGTCTGGCAGATTATTATTTCGCCATACTCTCGGGATATTCCAGTCCAACGTTGCGCTTCGTTGCGCCAGGAGCTGGAAGGGGGGTTGATCATCCCAGTGATACTGTGATACCACAACGTCACCACAATAATAACGCGTCTTTTCTTTTGCGGATCGCGCACTGATTCACCTATTCAGGCTGCAAACCTCTGATAATGCCTTCGTTATTTTATGTTCGGCATACGGCCAATTGTGACCTCACTAGGGCCATGTTCACCATCTCGCTTTGGCCTCTCTATGTCAATCGAACACGCCTTCTCGAGTCGTCCTTCCCTGTCAGTACAACAGTCAAGAGGAACTTGCAATAACTTAATACTTTGGACGTCGAATACATGTTGGCATCCAACGGAGCTGGAAATGACACAGGCTCAAACCCGCTTGCACTAATCCCGGGGTCAACACCATAAGTAATGTCCGCATGAACACGAGCTGGATTGAAAACATGACAGGATAACAGCTTCCGGGATAGTTTGGGAAGGGAAAACTTGATAACGGCATAAGCAGGGAAAGATTTAAAATCGAAACCGGATGGAGATAATCGAATCCCTCCAAGTGGCGTATTAAAGAAGGCCATAGCCCCTTAACGATACCACTGACCACCCCGCCTGCGATGATCTTCGGGTTAATTTGACCATCAGCTAGCGATCAATTTCGGCTTGGTTGACGGCAACTTTGGCTTACAAGTGCTGGTATCTCTAACCCTGCTCGTACCAGCCACCTCAGCTAAGTTCAGGTATCCATCCTCGCCAATGATCCCACCTCCTTCACCCGAGCCACCAGCATTTAACCCATCAGACCATGGAGAACGACACCACACACATGTCAGATCCTTTCCACGATTCGTCGCGCGCCCTAGAGCGAGGGATCAATTTGTCTTCAGGTTCAGTAGAGAGCGGGATTCAGGACGAGTGGTGAGACGGACGTACATTGTCCAAAGCATTCCTTGTGGATGGCGTTCTGACAAGTCTCACAGAACTCTAACTTCTCTTCGGCGACGTCCTCCATGCTGTCGTAACATACGGGGCAATCATCTCCGTCCTCGAGAACCTTGCGCTTCTTTGTACTTGTTTCCTCGCTTTCGGCTCCCTTGCCTTTCGCTGATCATACAGGTGATCGGGTAAGAAGGGCGAAGCTTCAGTAATAGAGGAAAGCTCACTAGGGGAAGATGTTCCAGTAACCTGGGCATAATGCTCGCGAAGCCTTTCTGACGCCACGGTCGTCGGATTCTTCGGGGCTGCCGCAAAGATCTCAGCGAGTTCGGACGTGAGAAGAGCCTTTTGATACCATGCGTTCGAGTCCCTTGACACGCCAAGAACTTTGAGGAATACAAACATCTGGTGGCGCGTCTGTGTTAGGGGCAGCGTGTAGTTTGCGGGAATGACCACACATTACTCACAATATGTTTGCAGTGGTTGCCTCTACTTCCATCGGGGCAGTTACAGCTTGGAAGGGTGTCAATTGCCACTGTATAAACCTGCACTCCCAATCAGTGAATGAACTGCAGCGATTTATTGAATAAAAAGATGGACCCACATTTCCAGTACTTCCCAACACTTTGAAGTCTTCGCGCAATTCTTCACCATCTCTTTCCCGGTCAATCATGAAAAACCTTTCGCAAAACCACCCATGTTAGTTTATAAGACACAACGCGATAAAAAAAGGAAGAGGATTTTGGTACTAACCTCTGGGTCATCACTCGCTCAGCACGAACAAGAATGTCTTGAGGGCACTTCGTCCTCAACCTTGCCAAACGCTTCTCGGGTTTCGAAATTTCATTGCCTTCAGCGTCGATTTTCGCCTTCTTCGTTTTCGCTCGTTTATTCGTGTTTGGAGGAGGACTTGCAGGCGCTTCGTTTGCTAGCGACGCTTTAACAACCAAAATGATGTCAGCATGATCGTGACATTACGACGGTCAAGGGATATATAAGTACCTCCTGCCTCGGGATCCGGACTGGCTTCAAGTTGGCGTTTTCGTTTTGGTGCCATCGTTTCCTGTATAGCTCGATGGAGAGGTGAAAACGCGTTTTGATCCCGTCGTTACACGGCGTTTACGGCGCTAGCGGAAACTCTACCTCGTGCCTCCCATTTCTGACTCATAGCTATCATCTTGAATACGTCGATGATTCGAATGATGTCACTCCCGCCGGGTAGTTCAATCGCGAACCTTACCTTCTGAGTCAACCGAACATCGACAAAGATAGTGCCCAGGGCTCTTCGATAAGCCTAGGTTTGTTTTTGTCTATTCCAATATCAGTGTGATACATGTACAATCTCCAAGCCGAGACGGACGGTACTTTTGACTCATTGGGCAAAAAGCTCGCGGGTCGGGTTCAACTCGTGCACAATATACACCACGTTGACCTGGATTCTTTCGGGTATCGGGGTGCTAGAGCTTTGAGATGCGCAATTCTCACCCTCTTCGATTCTGGCTACAGGTCACCAGCCAGATAGCAAGATCCTTGAGATGAGACGCGCGCTATCACCCAAGCTTTCGATGATCTCGACATCACCGCTCACAGGCATGTTCAGAGTCGTTGGCGCTCCTCCTTTAATTCCAAAGTTTGTGGCAATTCTGGATTATGAGCTGAGGGGAGCGAGGTCGCGACAGTTCTACTAGGCGCTCAGGATGACAATTCAATTGACAATCGGTTATCCACAATCAGGAGAATTAGCGTGAAAAACGTCATAATGTCATCAAGGGTGGTGACCTGGCGTTTACGGCGCCAGCGGAAATTCTACCTTTGATCTCTCTGCACAAGCCGCACGTATTCACTTGCTATTGGAGTTCATCTGGACGTACATTGCTCTTGGTTTTTGACGTCGCACAAGGCCAGCTTGCCGACTTGCCCCGTATCGACGTCAGTCGGACTGGACACGAGAGCGAAATGAAATACAAAATGGAGAGGATATCTGGTGGTGATTTGATATTTCATTCCCCGCGATTCGAACTCATGGCTTCACAAATCCATAAAGCAGCTCATTTTCGCCGTCGAAACACCATCTTGCATTGGAATATGCACCTATGCCCTGGTCATTCACGACACTTCCCTCCAGTACCCATAAAGAATGCGTTGCTCGAAGTCAGACCTCTCAATCCGTAACTTAGATTTGAACTTTGCTTTTTCCTACGCTTATGAACTTTGTCATGTTGAGCAGCTGCGGGTGGCCGACTCTGTGGGTTAATAGTCTGCAGGGTTGTCGTCTATTAAAATCTCTCTATACCACGGGAAAACCAGACTTGATATTTACGCTACATAGGCCCATGTTAGTTTAAATTTTAGGTCTGCCAACGGCCGTTGTGATCGAGACCGGGGTCATAGAGGAAGGCGGTTAACTGAGGGTCACCTATGCCTTCTCGAATTCATTTTACGGGTGCCATGAACGATAGAACTGAGACGACAGCATTTTGACGTTATACGCAGCGGAGGCCCGGAACCTCTCTACCTTATTTGATTATTGTACGTCCACGGTAAGCGGGTGCTGTTCCTCGAGCGCCCAGGTTGGTAACGTACACGATATCTCGGGAAGTCAATTAACTACCGCTTTGTCGCGTTCGATTTGAGATACAAACACTTGTCCAAGTTCTTGCCCGCTCTCCGGTTCAGAACAACGCGAACAGGAGAGCATTTCGGTCGCGACATTATTGCTATCCTGTATATAGATATATATAGATTAAGTAGAGAATATCTAGCCCCGACTTGGAAGAGGGTGTAGGAAGGCCGGTTACGGATATAATGGGAAATTTCTCCCCTTTCAAGCCCGAAACTCGTAATACAAGCTAAGAGGAGACCAGGCGCTCAGGGCGACGGTCCAATTGAAAGCACCACCATTGATTGAATGGGCCTGAGATTCCCATCTTCAGCCACAGGCAGAGCTCAAATTAGATACGCGTTTCGTCAATCCCTCCTCAGCTTGCGGTTCGAACGCGAAACGGGTCTGGTTAGCCCTCGGCACGTCTCCCAGAGCAGTATCATTCTCCGTGTCGTAAAGATACATTTCGAGCAAGCCTCCATCTCCGATCTCCGGAGGAATCCCGGAGGGTGAGTTTTGTATTGGTCCCTGACGGGGATGCTCATTCAGGGATCACAACTCGTGCGGCCGGAGAGCTTTACCGACCTGGGGCATAATACCATCATATAGAAGCAACCCGGTGATCTGATCTAACCTCACCTATCCGTCTATACTTGGCACAACTGGGCTTATGAAGCTCAGTATAATTCTCAATTACCTTTCAATCCACGTTCACACATACTCGCTGATAATGAACACATCAGTTGAAGTATATCTCCTCGGTTGTTGAATCAGCAGAGTGCTAATGGATACTTGGCTGAGTTGGCTCTTAGTAGAGCAGATTAACCTGAAACAGTTATGGCGATGACATGCTTTGTCTACGTATTCGTCTTTTGATCGGTGGGTGGCCTTGGGCCCGATCGGGCTTGATCTTCCCGACAAACAGGTAACAACGGCAAGTTAGAGATTCTAGAACCTCGGATCGTGGATGCGTCACGACGACTCTCTACGAAATTCTTCCATATCATCGCTTGCGATGGAACAAACTTTCGAGTATGGCGAGATGAATACCATATTTGGGTCTGTCGAACCGTTCATTAGGCCAGAGTGCCACGATCGGCCCATGTAGACCAGATTGGCCAAGAATTGGTCATCGAAAATCGATAATGTGATCTCTGCTCAGTTATATCAGCAGTACTATGGCTTCGAAAAGGGCTTGGATTGGAAGTCCCACATGAAACGCGGGGTTGTCGCCTGAGCGGTTATTGGTCAACGTTCCCGCGCGTTTTCCTTTCTGTGTATGCTTCGGACTCTTTACTTGGTTGTTGCTCACGCAGCCTCTTCAATACACATGCATGACGATTCCAAGGGACACAGTGGGATGACGGTTCGCACCGGGCCAATTGGAAAATACCATGGGGGCTTCACAACCGATTCAAGGAGTTGCTTTGCGGAACAAAGGGTAACCGACTTGTCCTCGGCTCTCACTCTCTTTTAGCTCCCTCTCCTCTTCCTCTGCCTCACTTGGAAGAAAGGCTTTGCCACTCTCATTCGAGAACCTGCATGGTGGCCAGAGTCTAAAAAGCAATTCGTGCCAAGCCAAATCCTTCAACCGGTCCCCCCTCACATCTCTCTACTCTGCGGCGCTCGCTGTTAAACTCCCTAGATGATCCACTGGTACGACCCCAACGTTATTGCACAGAGCGCACTCCTCTTTGGCCGTCTGCAGCTTGCGTTGATTGGACTGTATGGGTAAGTTGCAACACCCGCACGCAAACACCCGCAGTAGCAATAACCACCATGCCCATCATTTCGTCCACGACTTAGTTGGGAATCACTCTTGGGGCTTCAGCAGGACTGGAGGTTCGGCAAGCGCTTGCGGCAAGGCACTTTCTGGACTAGGGTTCCTATCTGCGTCTACTTCGTTTCTAAGTACGGCACATTGCTGAGCTTGATTGGTCTGTGCGTACTTGGACGCTATCTTAAAATGAGGCTGAGATCTGACGGGGAAATTTCGGGCATAGTAACTACGCCAATAACGCTACTGGACGCATCAACTGTCAAGCTATCTTTACTGTATGTCCTTGGCTCCTTTTACGCCGTGACCATCGCCGACTCAATTGCTCGGATCAATAGACCAATGAATTATTCGGAAACATCGGAATAGGAGGAGCGTCGACGCTCCTCGTGCTGCGATGGTGTGTAGTATAGGGTCATACGATTTACGAGCCACTATTTACCCAATGCACTCGCATGATTAGCTCGGCTATTTGGCGGCACTACCCCCACGTCATGTATCCACTTATACTCCTCTCCTTGGGACAATGGGCCATCCTTCTTTATAGTGTCACGACTGGTATGTCTATCCGTTGTTGTGGTATCCACATATCTCTGAGCTGAAAATGACGCTGCCCATGGCATTAAGTTCGTAGCTCTCGTGGTCCGGGCGGGTCATGTATTATAACTGAAACAAACACCTCCTTGCTGACTGCGTTGTATGCATATAGTAAGTTGAACATGCCTATAGGGGCCGCCAGAGTTTTAACGCCTGATGTTGTCAAAAGCGATGGCGTTGGATTTCGCAGTCCTGATTATGACATTATTGGGTGTATCCCGGCTTGGGAGACCCGATAGCAGTCTCTGGAGGTTACTCTCCCGAGATAGTATTTTGTATTGTGCCCGTGAGTTCCCCGCCCTTTCCGCGGCCTGGATCATAGTTGAAATTTGCCTGCCACCGATAGTTGCCTTCGTTTCGAATGTCATTGCTGCTGTGAGCATCTATGATCGGTTTTTTTTTCAAGTCCGGGAAGATTAACTGTAACCCCCTCGCTTGTCTGGTCCAACAGGTATTCGTCATCCTACGACTAAATCGTAAGCTAAGCATGCATTGTTCCATATAACGTCTTCTTACTTTAGAGCTAAACGTACGCAGCTGTCATGGAGGTTATGTTTACCGTACCTGCCTGCGTCGTAAGGTACCGTGCACGAACAGTCATCGACTTTTTTTTCAGACTAACGCGTTCCTCTGGAATAGCACAATCGTCGCATGCCGCTCCTTCGCTCGCGTATATAAGTTGGTTCATGTCAAGGATCAGAAAGGGGACCAGTGCGTCCATCAACTTTAGCACGTCTTAGTATCCATGTCCTAACGGTTCCTCATCCAATCTTTCAGACCGCCTGCTCGGTTCCCTGTTGCGCGGCATGCCTCTCACGCTCACCGCCCCTCCCTTCATAACCCCGACAAAGGCATTAATGTGAACTTCCACGAAGTCCACACATTACCCTTCGGAGAAGGGATGAACGGCGGCATTGGCACAGCCAACAGCCCAGTCGTTCGATCGCAGGTTATCAGATCTCCACCAATGCCGCTTCTTTATCCACCGCCATTGGCCCGCTCTTCGACCCCGCACAGCTCAGGAGATATATCACAAACTGGCTGGCGAGCAGATCTAGAGGCGCAAGAAACGCAGGATAGTCATTTCTGGAGAAAGAGCCATCATATGAGCGTGTCAGAAGGGGAAGAATCGGCGATGTACTTTGCGTCCGTCCACACAGACGACGTGGCGTCGTTGGATGGATCAATTGCTCTGGAAGAGAAACCACAGCGGGCAGTCACGAAGGGTAAAAAGAAAGGGCTGACGTAACGCTTAGCAGAAATTCGATGAGAGGAATATGGACTCTTGTTTCGAGATGCTTTCGTTCATTTGATGTTCCACCTTGGTTTCGCCCTAATAATGATGCACGCAACTGTGGAAGTTCTTGCGAACTATTTGATGTCAGACTCAGGTCATGATAAATGGATATACTTATAGATGTGTACCTCTTGAAGGGCTCACTGGTGAATGTTTGGATCGCTTCGGAACGTTCGAAACACAATATCGTGGATAATTTCAAGACCAGATCTATCAACGATATGAACAATGCTAGGGTGCACGATAGTCTGGAGGCCCTACAAGCTAAGGGATGTTCTATGGCTCCCCTCTCTCGGCCCGCACCAGATCAGGAGCTCCCATTCCGGAAATCGTCAAACTAATTTAATCTCACAATTACCACCCCCACTTTAACGTTCCGACATTGTAACGTTGGATCTGATTTACTGACCACTCGCGCGAATGAACGCGAATTGACGAATACTTTAGTCGTTGCATAGTCCGCAGCAAATTCGGTCACCGAACCGATTGAAATTACCTTTGAAAACAAGTGAATGATGACGTTCCTATAAATTGATTCCACTATTGACTCAGAAGCCCTCGATGCGTCCTCTTTCAACACGAAATTATATCTGTAAGTAGTAATAGACGATACAAGATGAAGTGGGGACGGCAATGAAATATCGTGTAGCAGCATCAAAGAGAGGCTGCGCTTATCCAATCCCCTGACTCCGTGGCTCCCAAGGAGTAGAGGAGTGGCAAAGGAACGAAAATGATTTTATTGAGGGGCACAATTGTGATCAGCACAACTTTCCTGGCCACATCTCCGAATAGCTTCTGATATCAACTCCGGTGCTGGGCAGGTTGTTTTCTCTCACCACGTCTCATATAATCAAATTTGTTCTGATACTGCTCTAAGGGAATTGGATGAACCTGGCTGGCGCTTTATTGATACTATTCTATGTTATTCAGACGGAATGAATCGGCTCTCCCGCAATGACTTGTTCAAGGAATGCTAAGGCAACCTTGGGCTGATAATAGGGCTATTGGAACAAAAGACGAGGGCACATGTCAGTAGGCCGAATAGTCTCAATTGTGCTTGAGTATAATAACTCACCACTTCGTGCCCAGCTCCATAAACTCGGCTGAATAAAAAAGATATCCGTCAGCAGCAGTATGCAGGAGGGATGCAGTGGTTTAACAAAGCGCTCACGCGAAAGTGAAGTTATCGACGTTTTTAACTTGAGCCGCCGCAACTCCTCCGACTGTGACGTTGGTGAAGGCGGTGTTGGCAAATGCCGTGCTTCCATACCAGCTCATTGCGGAGACAGCAGCATATCCTCCCATCCAATTGCAACTGTGAAAGCACACCGACGAGATGAGTAACCAATGTCACGATGAGTGAATGATTCGCTGCAAATAGTAGCTCACATATAGTCAGCATCTCCCGCCTGATAAATTTGTCCAGAGATCGTCAGATCCCTGGGGCGACAACGAAACAATAAATCATGGCACATACCCATATCAAGATCTTCATCTTCGAGTTGGCGAGCGTACTGAGCTGAGGCAGCCAAGTCCTCGAATCCTAGAAAATTAACGGAGTTGACGTCAGGGCTCAGGCAAGGTGTCAGTAAATGTCATGAGGACACACGTCGCCTGTATTGGCGAATTTCTCATATGGCGCATCAGGACACTCCGCGTACGTGACAGCGGCACCAATCTTCGTCTGAATGGTTGAGCTCTGGAGGTAGGTGACGTAGTACTCCGGTGGATAGGGATCCGGGTTCTGCTGGCGAACGTCATATACATCTTGGTTCCCGATGCAAGTAGACTCTATATTTTTGTACTAACGGAGAGATTTATTCAGTCCTGGGTGTCAGAATCACTTGAAAAAAGACGAGAGGAGAGACGCACGCAATAGTTATCAGCGTTGATGCAGACAGTGTTTGAGGCTGATGTCTGTGCGACGGAGGTGCTGGCAGCATAGCAAGCCTCGATCTGTGACAGGCAGCCTCCTGACTTGTAGTAGCTCGTATTAGCGGCCTTTATGGCGGAGGAGCTGACAAGGGCACCATATCCACCGCCGGTGACCGCATAGTTAATATATCCGAGGTACTGGATGGCAGGATCAATCCACCCACTTGTTCAGAAATAGAAGGTTAATCTGAGGTACATCCAAAAGAAAGAGGGAGCTTACTTGTTAATCATGAGCGCCGTGACCGTGATCTTTACACCAGACAACGAGCCGGCCGTAATGAGTGTGTTCTGAGAGTTGAAGTAGGAAACAAACGCAGGGCCGTAATGACCACCGTAGCTCTCCGTGGCAATTATGAGCCTGATGAATAGAGGAATATTCAGTTGCAAAAAGAAACGAGATGATGAATAGATGAGTATCGGCTCACTCGCGAGTCTGATAGGTGGAGAATTCTGGGCTCTCAAAGAGCGTTTGCAGCATCTGATCCGGTGTAAGGGTCGACTCAGTAAAGTGACCTTTCTGTTTGTCATAACACGCGACGCACCGTCCAAAGGGCAGCAGCAGCCGACTCAGTCCCAGTTGCAGGATCCGTTCCATGCGAGAACCCGGTTCCGATGGGTTGATCGATATAGAGGGCTTGTCACGGCACGGATATTAGTATAATGCACTATCGTCATCGTCGAAGGAAGAGGTTGACTGACTGTTCGCGACGTTGTTCCAGCTATTGGGATTGAGGGTAGTGGTCTTTCCGTCAGAGTTAACGGTACAAGGACCGTTTTCTGAGTTTGGGAAATGAGTAACCTAGCTGAGCAGGACTTTCCCAGTCAATTGTGGTCTTACCTTGGAAGAGACCGATCATTGAGCTGCATCCAGGCCCTAATTGCAAAGATCGCAAAGGTAAGATAGACGTCACTCTATGAAGCAAACCGGCACTTGCCTCCGTTAAACCAAAGGACTAAGGGAGCAGTGGACGGGGCCGTTCTGGCTTCGAAGAACCAGAACCACTGAAGTAAAATTTTGATGACTTAGCGGGGTCAAGGTCGCATTAGATGTGTACATGGAACATCAACGACATACGTATGACTGTGTGGTTCCAACACTCACGTAGCCTGACATGGTGTGAACGCCAGCTGTGGTCTCACAGACTCCGGAGTTGTTGACGTAGCTGAGACTTCCGTCCACAATATTGGACCGGAACTCGTGCATAATGGGAGCATCGGCTTTGGGAAGAGGGGTGGCAAAGATGCTGGCGACGAGAGCGAGAACTGGAAGAGCCTTGGACCACATCGTATCGTTATGCTGAGCGAAGAGCTGGATGGAAACAGCAAGAGGGCCACCCAAACCAATTTATAGCACGTACGGTAGCACTCTGGTTCTAAAGAAGGAATGTGTCAAAGCGCGCCCCGTATGGAGCGCACTGCTTCCCCGAGCGTTGACCATGATGATGTGGGGAAGAGAAGCTGCATCCAAAAAGCACTGCTAAAATCTTTCGAGGAGCGCACTCGAGGGTTTTTGGGCTGCGAAAGGAAATTACACGAGCGCCGAGGGGGCGCTCACGGCATTCGACGGCGAGCGCCGCCTATGGCCCCATTTCGGGAGAAGCACATCAAGGTAGGATGCGAGCTGGGTAATCTGAGCACCCATGAAGCACACGAGCAATGGGATAGGAGGATTTGTCGTTTCTCCAGAGCACGCTGTCGTGGAAGTTTGAATCGTGTGGACGCGACGGGTTCCCGACATTCCTGATCACTGATCACTGATGGCATCTTTTGAAAGTGTCAATCGGTCATTATGGCATGGACGTTGCATCTAGGTTCAAAGCAGTAAGCTATGCATGAAGATTGACATTTGGTTACACATACGTTGTGATGGTGAGAAATCTTCTTAGGCCCCATGCGGACAGAACGCTAAATATAGCTCGGGTTAGTATCCCGTTCTCCACTCGTTGAGCAGTTGACTGAATGGTGAAAGGCTAATCAATCCTCCCATCAATATTGGTGCGAGAATGTGCTGTGAGGGTAGGAGGCGGGGTGGACATGTACAATGTTTGATAATGACCATCGTCATGTGTCACCCTCATCGCTCACACATCGAGATTTGTATTGGATGTTGGCCTGTTGTATCCCGTCCTGTGTGAGCGTGCCAGCGGATTATGAAATTTACTCCGCATCAACTCAAGTCTCCGCTGCGGCCTTGAGTCAATGTTGAACCGAATCATTCTATGACGCACTTCGTCTTTCGGCCCAATCGCATTGGCCTCGCAGCCTTACTGGGGCCTGCCATAGTTCGCATCGCTCAGCGATCAAAGTCTTGAATTGGACTCATGACGGGGCGCGTGTGTCACAGACTTCAAAAGCGACCCAGTCCTTTCCATTACATGCGCAGAAGGCAAAAACGATCAAAGTCTCTCGTGTGTATCACCACGTCCTCTCTCCACATCTATGAACCGCCGGGCCCTTCATCAATGTCGTCTAGGCTCTGTTTCCTATCCGTGGTCCCAGGCGTCGGTTCCCCGAGCATCTGTCTCACAGCGGTCGCGATTGTCTCCTCATCCACCCCTCGCCGGACGAGACCGTGAATGACAAGCAGCTGTTGTGATGATAATCGATTACTGTCGGCGGCGGCTATGGTGATTTGAGTGGGGAAAACGGGGGAGTTTGGGGATGGAAGGTGAGGGTGATGGCTGCCAGCTGAAGTGTTGGATCTAAGGGATGCGGATGAACGCTGGCCTTTCGGTGCGCGGAGAGATTGTGATTTTCGGTTTTTGATTAAAGGGGTATGAGATGACCCGGAAACGCCGGATAGAGATGTGCCCGAGGGGCTTGGTGCGTGCCCTGACCGAGTATCAACGGTGATTGAAGGACGAGCACTCAAGTTCTCATGATGCGCTTCATCCGGTTCTTTGATGGAGGGGGACGGTAAAGGAAGTGCAGGATCCACATCGCCCAGGGGTGATTCAGTACGGGCGCCACCACGAGCGTCGAAAGTTGTACACTCTGCCGGTCTCGCCGTCCGCTCATCTCTTACGTCTCCGTCACCACCTCCCATAGCCGACATTGACATGACCTCATCGAAACGACGAGGTGGCTGTTTGTCCTTGCTGGAGTGCGGTGTAGAAGGGTCTAGGTGTAGACCGTTATTCCTCCTCGAGACCTTCCGGCGCCTATAGGTGACGAAGGAAAGGACCGCCACAGCTAGAATAACGCACGTAGCGCCTGTTACGCCTACGCCGATGGCAGCACCAGGTGCTGATCCAGATGCTCTTGTGTCGAACCTGGCGGTCACCACACGTGGCCAGCGACGAAGAAAAAATGGAAAAAAACCCGTCAGATAATGTTCAAGAACTCATAAAATCATATGATAAATTGGGAATTCCAAGGATACAATACAGCGCAGAGAGAGTATTCAGTGTGGGACGATCCGAAAACTCACTGAGAAATAGTGTTGTTGTCGTCCCTCCTGCCGTTTTGTAGTGGAGCGCATTGAACATGGACAGCACCAAACACCGTTACCGCGACCATGTAGACGACGTCGGTGGACATGGCGAACGTTGTGATTCTGTAGACCATATCCACAGCATGAACTCCGCAGTTGGTGGGGGAAGATAGTAGAGGGATCTCAGAAACGGTGACCAAAAGAAGCAGGGTGGGCTGAGGATATAACCGAAGACCCTTAACCAAGCCCATTCACTGTGTACACGAGGTGCTTGGCTTCGTCTGGACCTCATTTGACAAGGGTTGTGCAGCGCACTGAACTCGGTGAGAGAACCCCGATAACAAACATTCAACTATATAATTGAGTCCGTTGAATGTAGATAGGGAGCTGGTCGCATTAGGTTTCTATGCAGAATATAGCGCACCCCAAACCATAGTTGCCTATCAAGCGACAATTTAAGGTAAAGATTCGACGCGCACCCCACATCAACTCGGAGGCGACGGAAATCTACGATCTGTGTGTATGACTGTGTGTATGCCCTGGGAAGGTTCTTTGCAACCCTACAAAGGCAAATCAAGCATGATAGTCATCGCTTGATCAGAGAAGTACTACGGACTAACAACGTCTCAAGTATTTTTAGTGATATATCGAAAGTCAAACAACGATATATTTGACAAGGGTGGGGTCACGGGGTGGTATCCGGACGAATCCGTTTCGCAGTCAGAGAAACCGCTCGCCACCTCGATCCAGGGTTATATCAAAATTCGTCTAAAGTGTGTACCTGAGGACCCATAGGGATCAGGTCCAAGTGTGAAAACCATCGTAGATGTATGTTTCTGCATCCAATAAGCCGAATTCTAAAGAAACATCCCAAGTGCATCTCCCATTGTATCCCCTTTGCTCGCATATGGAATGCTGCATTACGACAATACCCTGATACTGATCTTTTTTTAAATCTGCCACATCACCCAATCTGAACGTGGGTCAACTGGTAGCAGCGTTCTCTAGGACTTCTTGTGGATAGACATGCTACTCGTTCACCTGTGCTGCTTACACGTCATGCAGTAGGCCTTGTACGATGCTAAGTGAAGGCTATAGGTCACTTAGACATCGGGGCAGACGATATCGAGATTTAGACCTCCGAAGCAAATGCGTAGTGTCAGGTCCCAGTCGAGACGGTTGTCGAACTTGACTTTTCAGGAATGGCGGAGCCCTCACTGGCAACTGGACGGTTTTGTTGTCATGTTGAAGTTCATTCCATCCATCCGCGCCTGCATTGACAAGAGCGCTAATCGCGCACGCGAGCTCGCATTCGTATCACCCAGTGGTGTGATGAACGAGGTATTTGATTCGAATAGTGTATAAATAAAATTCTCCCATCAGAACGAAAGCTCCGGAGGCTGTTCCAGAAACGAAAATATGATTAGAACCAAATTTTGTTTTTCCGTATGGGCATTTATTGCCTTACTTGGCCCCTCGTTTCAAACGCCAACCAATCCCCAGTTCCGGTCGGAAGCAGTCCCAATGCACGGCATTTGTACAAGCCAAGGCCAAGAGTGAGCAAGTTGCATGCGATGTAGGCCAACTTCTGGAGCCACAGCGTACTGAAACTTTTCGGCTGTGGGTGCGAGGTCGGTGCGAAAGGCGCAAAGACTGTTGCCCAAAATGGTCCATTAGGTTCGAGCAGAGAAGCAATCTTAAGCGTTGTTATCCATCACTTTCGACGAGCAGTCTTCTCACCATTGTTGATGCTCGCGACGGCTTTGACCGGGTTCATCAGTAACATGGCCAATATCCCGATACTAAATATCTGCAACGATGAGCCCGACATGTAGAGCATGAAGCCATTCATCGGGAGGGATTTGGCCGGAGAGATGGCAAGGTCCCATGCCCGCTTCTCCTTCAGCGCTGAATATGAGAATGCCCTCTTCTTGGCCTCAGCCTCGGAAATGGGTTTGTTCTACATAGGTGGTCAGGATTCATGTCCGACGGTGACTTTCCCTCATAGAATTGGGACGTACTTTTGTTGCGACACTGAAGGACTCAAAGTTTGGTGGGGGTTGTAATTTTAAAGTCCTTGATTATAAAACGGAGGCCTTGGTCTTAGTTCTTGACACGTCAAGGTATATACTAGGCAATAGAATCACCGGCTAGAGCCATCTTGTTGAGCTGGATTCTGAGAGGTGTTCTTTGACATGGCGACTTTACAACGGTGACGGTGGGAGTTACGTAGACAGGATGGAATTTCCGCGTTATGTCCGATGGCTCCACGATAACTTGTCTACTAGAATCGTAGCGACGGCAAGCGCCAGTCCCCGATTCTACTATCCTGACTTGCTCGGGCTCGCCTACGGCTCGCCCTCGTCATTTGATAGTAGGTGGAAAATGGTCTTTTGGTTTGTAATTTTGGTTTACCCACTGGATATTGTAGGCTCGTGATGAGGCCATCACCCTAAGAAATACCTTCTGTATTATTTTATTCCTACCAAGGAGAGTTAACAAACCCCAGGCGGAATTCTGGCCCTCGGCTCTTGTCTCCGACTTAATGGTGTCATTCAAGCTTTTCTGCAGCGGACTTTAAAGGACATGAAACAAGTCACCTCAAGTAAAATGTAGTAAAGCTTCATTGAGTTTCATGTTGAGTAACTTATCAACAATGAGAGCCGACCTTGCCCTTTTGGCTCGCTTTCTGGGAGGTGTAATTATTTGCAACCGGGCACATGTACAGGCAGGTGAAATAATCAAGAGTATAGCTCCCACAACACCTCTCAGGCTCCACAGACAATATATTCATGAGATCCATTTGAAAGCACTGTTAAAACAAGAACCTTTGGGCAGTCGACCTAATTTTGCGAGTCATGGGGAGCCGGATTTAACGGACGTTTCGACCGCTGACACTACGGTCTGACAAAACCCTCTCTACTCTCTATTACGTAGAATCGGGGATTGATGGATTGGCACTTCTAATATGTAGAGGGACAAGTATTAGCTTTGTCTCTGAAAGTTGGTGCTTACGGTCTTTGCAAGGTGCTTTTGGATGTGTCACAGTTCCCATTCAGATGGGACCCTCCTCCTAAGACGCTCGATTTCTAATCCAGCAACGATCCATGCACCACCTCATGATCTATTCAACACTCTCAGACGCAGACAACTTGTATCTGCCGGAACAACCCAAAGTGTATCCATTATTGGGGCAATCAATGAGACGCAGCTAGTTCATACATCCTCCGGATCCATTTCCTGCTCCTCGTCATCCCAGTAGGTTTCCACTCGGCCAAAGGCATTGATGATGGGTTCTGCCACGCATCATCGGTATAGATCCATCCATCTGTAGGCGATGAAAATAATGAGCACAGGATTTGCAGGAAGCGGAGGAAACGTTGTACCTTGATCGGGGATGACATGTCGCCAATTCGCCATAAGGTCAACAGACCAGTTCTCCGTCTCCACAAAGCTCCATCCCTGAGGTAAAGTCAAATTAACTTCCCTGGTAAAAACAAACCATAAAGCGGTTAGTTTCAACTTTGCTCGAACAAAGTCGTCAGGGTGGTATCACCTAACGGACCTTACGCTCCCGTCGAATGGAGCACCTGGAATACCCTCCTCCCCAGACCACCCATTCACGTCCTTTGTCCAGGGTCTCCTCTCCCCATTACCAACCGCTCTTAAGTTCCCTGCCTTCCATCCCTTCTCAGAAGTCCATCTCTCATTCTCCCATATCCCCACCTCCCTCCTTTCGCTCCTCCAATGGCGCTCGCTCATTTGATCATTGTTAATGATCTGTCGAAGTATGATCGTTGAATATGGCTTGAATCGAAGGAGAAGAGGAGGAAGGACCTGACGTGTCGTTGGGTGGGTCAATAAGAAGGGAGCGAGGCCGAGGGTGAGGAATAGAGGACGCAGGGGTATGATCTGTACGATAGGGAGGAGGAGAATGAGTGACGTCAGGAGGAAGAGAAAGAGCGGTTGGGTGGTTGGTTGAGTCCAAGTGAGGTGGACAAGCTGTGGAACAACGATATCGTACGCATCTGAACTGTGCGATATCAGGACAGCGGTCAGGCAGACGCAAACTCAAAGTGGGTAAATACTCAAAACTCACACAAATCCCATTAGATTCTGTATGGCCTGGAAGTTTGCGAACCAGTCTGGAGTTCCCTCACCAGGTTGGATCACGGGAGCGATCTCTGCCGTCGTGTCATCTCCTAGGATCGAGCTGCTTGTAATAGTGGTCTCTGGATACCGCATCTGATACGTCGTGAAGAGAATGTGTAACAGTACGACATGAGGGATCAACAACGCCAATCGAGGAAAGAAACCTGCGAGAAAGCAATCCGATAGTTAGGTACTTTTCGACCCACATGGCGAGTAAACTCACAGAAGAATGTATACGCGCACATGAAAGCGCCAGTATACAGCTGCCCTTTGCGCCAGAAGACGACTTCCTCAGCCCGGTCCTGGAGCCAGAAGATGAATTGGCATTTGCCGATGAAGCGGCGGAAGTTGGCAGACATGATTGGGAGGGATAGTGGGTCCTTTGCGGAAGCGAGTGTCTCGTCGCCTGGCTTGCGGATCTGACCGTTGTTGAGATTGGCGGGGATGACAGGCAATGCCGAGAGAGCGTGGGATAACAGAATTGAAGAAATATTGTTGCTCGCCTTAGTACTGACGGTGGGGGAAGATGGTGCGTGCGGGTTTTGTGGCTGTGGAGGGGACGAGAAGATGGATGATGTCGATATCCTTTGTGGAGCGGGTGGACCTACCTCGGGCAACGCACTCTTAATGGGCATTGCGGGAGAGGCGCCATGGATAGGCGTCGCGTAGGTGGGTATCTCAATGTACGATGGTATTTCGACCATGGTAAGGGGATGTGAAATGAGGTGTTTCACGTTGCTAAATGATGAGTCGAATCGCGGGGGAGGGGAGTTCTGGAAAGATCAGAACATGACAATTTGTCAGCATCACAGCATATCCTCTCCAATATGTATTTGGCTCACTGACACTACTGTCGTGTTTAGTCTGGCTGACGTCTACGAGTGATAATCCGGCAAGTCGGCCTTGTGCGATGGGAGAAAGCAAAAACAAGATGATCGCTTTTATCCAGGAGAGCAAGTGAGATACGTGGCCAGATAAATCGCAATAGTCAAGTATACACGCAGCTCAGGTGTGGTGGTGGTTGTATATTTATGCTCGTATGTGCGTGAGTAAGGTAGAGAGATCAATGAGATCGACTAACACAAATGTTCCCCCTAGATAACTAAATTTCACCGTACACCACTGACTGGCAGTTTTCAAAAGCCACTGCAAGGAAGGAAAATAATTTGGGTCTCCGGATGAGTGTGTAGCCTGTATCTGTGCCCACGCGTCGTACTGTCGTTGTTCAATCATGACAAGGATGACCGATTTCTTCACATCATTGTTATACTTCGAGTCCACCTGCAATCTATCCTGTCACTTTGTGTTATTTCTGAAAGCCAAGCTCACACGTATGCAAGCCTACCAGTGGATTCGTAACCACATTGTGGATAATTTGCAGAGTTTAGAGTCTGCAACGGGATTCACGAACGCGCCTGACGGGAAAGCGAGCGAAATCTTACCGCAATTTTGCACGCAAATGGCCCAATTACCTTTGAACAGATCTATGAGCCTGTTACTGAGGCGTTTGCTGGGAGGTAGGCCAGTCTCGATTATGTTTTCCAACGGCTGCCGCTTCACTCGATGTTATCTTTAGGCTCTAGAGCCGCATAACTTGCTATTGACAATAATTTATTGTCTAATCATTCTACAGCGACGGAGAAGTTTGAGCTGGGGCGGCGGGTGAGATGAATCAAACCAATTAAAGCATACAATATATAAATATATTGACGACGGCAACAAGATCTCGACGTTTGCTATTAATGGCAACAGGCGTAACGCTCTTAGCACCTTGATAAGACAGATGATAGGTACACTATTATGGGCCGCGGTTCGCCAGACCATGGGGAATGTATGGTCGAGGTCAATGATGCCTGTGCGAGGGCTGTGCACATGCACGCGGGTCGGAGCTGGAGTGGCGCACCGAGAGCGAGGAGAATGGAGAATAAGAGAGGGAAGTGTGGGCGTAGGTCAACTGGACAGTGGGTGTTGTGACGGGGCGCACCCGCGTGTGGGGTGAGGTGTCGTCGGGGTAAATTATACTTATGAAATACGAATCAGTCACTGGAGCGTCAAGATAAGTGTGAGATACATACATAGAGGCAACATACTTCAACAATTAACATCATCGTGCCACTGCTCTAATGTGAAGTAGGGTAAGTATACAATCAAGCCGGATCGCCTGTCTCTGCATTCCTTGTCTTCATCTCTTCAATCTGATGCAGCAGTACTATTCTCTCCTCCATAATATGCTCAGCAAGGTCTTAAGTGCGGCACTGGAGGTTCTGCGTCTGGATGTGAATGTGATTCTGTCGTAGAGCCGAGAATGCGCCGTCAAATTCTCGTATAAGTTGCCTCGTCTCAGTGGACAATACCCCCGTATTGACGGATGCTTCATGTCAACCGTGTTGGCATTACTATCATTGGGCGCCAGGATGCGAGTGGAGATTCCCATGCTGAGATGCGAACTCTCGCCGATCCGTTCCCTAACCGCAAATTGTGTCTAAAAACCCAATATTGCGAATACAAAGTCAGCCGACGCGATTCAGGGGAATAAAATGGCAGCTTCTCACTTCGCTCGAGAGATTTTCGAATCCTAACAGGTCCATTTTCGGTAGTGGTTCTTCCACCACCCAGAATGTGCCAACATAGAGGTAAGTGCCATCGCCCAAGCCCTCAACAATCTCAACATCACGGTTCCGCTCCCATACCTCGGGCATGTTCAGGCCATCTGTTGATCGTTGACGCACCATGTCAGCCTTTTGAGTAATCCTGGGCGGTGAGAGGCACCATCCGGTCGTTCGATAATCGCTGCTCCAATTCAGCCATGGCGACGACGATTGTGCTTCGGGAATATAGTAGAAAGACTGATTTGCGTCTTGCGCCTTTAGAAGAGAAAATGAACCATGGGTTCGTAGATGTGGATGCTTGAGGAGACGTGGTAGACTAACCAGCATCTCAAAAACACGTCCGGAAGAGTGACAGGTGAACGTCTGTTCGTGTTGGTTAACGTACTTCCTTGAGAACGGAACTTTGTTTGAGAATTGATGTCTGGTTTTGCCGTTGCTTTCTTTCGCTGACGAGCTGCCCGAGGCCGTGAAGGGTGGTCGAGTCGAAGAGGGTCCGGGATATTGTGTGAGGATGACGGTCCTGATTCAGTATTTTCGTCAACGGCCTCAAGCGATGCCTCAAGTTCCTGAAGAAACTCTCATCAGGGGTTGGCTTGGATCACAAGGAGGCATAAACGTACCGTATCATCTGAAGCAATTTCAGAAGAGTCCCACTCTCTTGGCTGCGCTTCGACTTCAACCAGCGCGGCGGGTATTGTCTGTTGGAGGCCAATGGGACAATCATCACTGGTCTTGAGATACATGCCTGCGTTGCACATGTCAACTGAGAACGAACATATCAGAAAATGTGCACACGGTCCGACAGGCTGCACGGACCATAATAGCCCCTGGCGATTCATTGTCAACGCGTTCTTGCTTGGTGATAGGTTCATCCACCTGCTTGACAACTGGAATCAAGCCCATCATAGCCCGCTCGACGAGTGAAGGGGTGGCGGCCTCAGGTTCACATCCAGTCGGCGAGTTCGGGGCACTGGAATGATCAGCGGCCTGGAGTGATTCGGTGTTTGGTTCCCGTGTCATCGGTATCGCAGCGGGTTTCCCAGAGCTTCGTGGTGGGTGTTCAACTTCATCACTGCTCTGTCTTCTGTACCATGGGTGCAGCTCTGGCTCGCTTTCGGGTGGGGGGGGGAGCGGCGGACCAGGTTACCGTCGGAATATTGAATGCTTCAATCAGAGCCTTGAGTAGTGCGGCATCAAAGCTGCGGTAACGAAACCCAAGATGGCAGACTTGATGCACCGCCGTGTTTACTCCCAATTCCGTTTTCACCTGACCAGACATTACCGAGGTTACGGGTCAAATCAACTGCGCCAGGGCTAAAGTGAGCTGCTAACCTTATAACTCAACGCCAGCGTCTCCTCTGTACCCAAGTTCGGGAGGTGCTCCTGTATTGATGTGATCTCGCCGCGGTATGACCAACGGATGGCCTCGGTATTGATGAACAAATGAACGGGATGGGTGGGAGCCCAGTGGAAACGGTTTCTGCTCACTCTGGTAGGGTCTGATCCGTCAAAGTGAGCAAGAACAATGCGATGTTCCAAAGTCATCGCCCATCTCACATGCGCTCACATGCCACACAGGTGAACGACGGTCACTCCAGGATACACCCGCCTACGTTGCCACACCTCTTGGTCCACCCATATGGGCTTACCTCAGATGCCATTCCAATGTCAGAAGCCTTGAAGCCCCTTTGAGCGAGTGTCTGTACCTGGGAACGGAAAACGGAAAGCGACCTCCCCATGATCAAGATAGCGAAGGATGATTGGACAGTGGGTACAGTGCTTAGCGTGAAGGCGTAGTTAGAGGGTTCGACCTAGGCTGGAATAGCCGTAGTGTGCCAAGAAAAGCGCAAGATACACTGTAAGATCCGCGTAGCAAGCTGTAAATATCGGCTCAATTTGTTTGAAGTTGATCGGTGGCTGGCTTGATCGAATTGACTGAAAAATATAACAACGTTTATCGTCACCGAAAATAATAAGAGTCACTTAGCTTATTATACTCAGATTCAGGGCCGTCATCCGCTCCCGTCCGAGTCCAGAGTTCGAGAGTCCAAGAGGTTGCTTTCCCAGATGTCCAGCGATCTCTGCCTACGCCCAATACGTAGCACAAAGACAGTATGCGACCCTCATGATCCAACGATGGGATGCACGGGAGCACCCACATCCTTGGTGAAGATCGGCGCGATGGACACGCTCGCCCACGTCGTCACTGCCCTTGACGCACGTCGTCCGAGCCTACGCTGCGAAAGGTCGTCCTGGGTGGTCCCGATCTCTGAACTGGAGGACCCTGAAGGTAGAGTGGGACGCCTATGCATCGCTCCCGTGTCACCGCGAGCCCGCCACCTCCAACGATGATACGCGCCCATGTATATCGTGAAAAGGTTCCTATCACCATACCCTGGCCACTCCAGCCATACTTAGTGGCCAGGAGCCGGCCTGGCGACGCAGGAACAATGACAAACGCCCTATAGGAGGCATTTGTCCAATTCACGATACATCTGCACATCGTGGAAGGGAGTGACAGCGCGTTATGAGACACATCAACTTATGTTGTCACGCCTGTTGACACACGCGTACAGGCCAACTGAGACATCGTTCCGATTTCGGATGCCTTGGAGTCCCCTTGAGCGAGTGTGGCCAGGATGGCGGTGATGAAAAGAAAGGGATGTCGTGAGGTGAGGTAGCGAGAGGATGATTTGGGCCTGGACTTACGCGAGGTCGTGTGATACTGCTGACGAACCTTGGGACCGAAGATCGACAAGAAGATGGTGGAGAGGAGGGATTGTAGTTGTACGAAAATGGTTCGGCGGGTTGGATGACGAAATCAAGGTGGGGCGTTTAGTGGGTGGAATGGATGAAAATATACACAAAAGAGTAGACGACGCGAGACGGTGGATAAAACGGGAGGGTGGACGAAGCTGGCTGGGGGAAAGTAGAGTAAAGAAAAAAGAAAGAAAGAGGGGTCGTTGAGTGGTGTATCCGCTCGTCAATTGATACAAACAAAACAAAACAAAACAAGCACCGCAGTCGCAGAACGAATCATCCGTTTGGCAGATTGTAGAACTGCACAATATCATAGAATCTGGACGGTTTATGCTAAGCTGTCGTCTTCAGGCGCTCTCAATTGCCTTAGCCATCTCATCCAGGGTGCCGAGCGCTACAACCGTCAGCCACACAAGAATTGAAGCCAATCCAGGAGACATAGAAGAGTCTCAAAGGCTTTATATACACTAAATAAGGGATAGTTGCATTCGAGGCGGAAGAAATTAAGACTACCGCCCGCAACGTGCTTGGAGATTGAACAGTACTCATCCCTCGTCACCCTGCATTCCCTTCCCATCGGGATCTACATGTCATCATATGAGCTCGGGATAAGATACGGTAGAATAATTGGAAATACAGTCAGGGAATGCTGCACACACTCGTCATTGGACAAGTGGATGATGAGGATATCGCCTTTGCCCCTTGATTCTGTGCCTGCATCCAACTGCTATGGTAGGATTTAGGTGGTATATAGACAAGAGTGAGTACGCACCTAGCTTGTCCGTCGCCTACGGCTCAGGAGACGGTGACGATGAAAGAAAAAAAAACCCACTTGAATTAATGTAGACAGTCGTCCATGGCTGACCAAGTATATCAGGTTATCGATTACAGGTCAATCTACAAGGAATTTACAGAACAAATTTACAGCAATGAACTTCATTAAGCAATACCATTGTGCTACGATCCTAATGAGAAGAGGATACTATCAGGACGAACCGCCCATCTCCGAGTTCTTCAGCTGCGCCTTCAACTTCTGGATCTGACTGAGCAAGATTTTGTTTTCCTCCATCATATATTCGAAAACGTCTTGAGTGCAGTCGCGGAGGTTGTTGATAAGCTTCGCAGAGTTTTGCGTTCCAATAGCGGTGCGACACGGTTGTAAGGCCGAGAGGGCAGCATTGTATTGTTCTAGAAGACGGCTCGATTCGATGGACTGATGTTGCGTAGTGTTGACCACGTCGACGTGGCCATCATTGGATACCAGGATGGGAGAGCTTCCCGTGCTGAGTTGATCCAGTCGCGAATTCTCTCCTCCTTTCACTCGGGTTCCAGGTAGTTCCAGCGCGAGACCTTGCAGACGATTGAGGAGGGCACCATTGTAGCCGACGTACCTGAAGCCGGTACATGGTAACAAGGTCTTTCCTGCCTGAAGGTCACTCCAAATGCGTTCATAGACGTGGGGTTCCTGCTCGTGGCCCAGCATTATCCGATCCTTAACTGCGAATGCTGTCTAACGAACCCAAGATTACGAATCCAAAGTCAGCTAACGCAATGTAAGGAGGGAAAGAACAGCTCCTCACTTCGTTCGAGATACCTTCAAACTCTAGCAACTCCATTTTCGGCAGCGGTTCCTGCATCACCCCGAATGTGCCGACATAAAGATGGACACCGTCGCCTAAGCTCTCAATGATCTCAACATCACGATCCTTCTCCCATGCATCCGGCGTGTTCCAGCCATCCATTGATCTTTGACGCTCAATGTCGGCCTTCAGACTGATCCTGGGTGGCGAGATGCACCACCCGGTCGTTCGGTGGTCACAAGTCCAATTCAGCCATTGGGAAGGAGCAGGGATGTAATAGAAAGGCTGATCTGTATCGCGCATTTTTTGGAGAGAAAAAGGTAGAGCATGAGCTCATAGGCTTGAATGCAAGAGGAAGCGAAGATGGCTGACCAACAACTCTAAAATCCGTCCGGAAGAGTGACTGGTGAAGGTGCGTTCACGATAGTCCACGTACTCCACTGGGAATGGGACGTCACTCAAGATCCGATATCTTGTTTTGTCTCTGTTCTCTGCCGCCGGTAGAGGGCCCGAAGCAGTAATGGACGGCACAGTTGACTGATATTTGACAACCGTAGCTCGGGGAAGAGTGTACGGTTCTGGTACGGCGTCTCTGTTCCTTTCATCAATGGTCACAGATGAAGTCTCGATTGCCTGAAGGAACGCTCGTTAAGGGATTGATTTGGGTCGTGCTGAGGTATTGACGTACTGTGTTGCCCGAAACAATTACACCAGTGTTCCATTCACGATCAGCACTTCTCTCAGAGCCCTGCAAATCAGACAAATTTCCATCGCCGTTCCCTGTCCTGCGCCCGTCGCCGAGCTCTCTTTCACTCTCAGGTGGTGGAGAGGGGGCGGCAGACCGAATGAATTTGGGCTCATTGAACGATTCAGTCAATGCCCCAGATAACATTGCATCAAAAGTTTGATATTGAAACCCGATGCATCGGATTCCGCATGACACCGTCTCCACACCCAACGCCGTCTTCACCTGATCAAAAACATTGTTAAGATCACGCTTGAAGTTGATTGGTCACAGCTAAAGTCGTGCTACTGACCTTATCACCTAGCCTCAGCGTCTCCTCTCTATCCAGGTCCGGGAGCTGCTCCTCCAATAAGGCGATCTGACCTCAATATGACCAACGGATGACGTCATTGCCTTTCTTTACAAAGAGATGCACAGGATGCGTAAAATCCCAGGGATCCTCTCCACCACGTATCGGGGGTGCGAGAAAATGGCCATGAGACCCAGTGGACGACGCCCAGACGATATAGAAACTCTCCACGAGCAGATTTGGGACCGTCCCTTGGACCTAAAGAGTCATAAGCAATGCGTCCAATAAGATCCCTGCTGTGGGAGCCCCCATGGATTATTGACTGTACCATCTTTGCTGTTGCAAGTAGTTCTTCCTCAGTGGCTCGAAAGGTTTGAGATAAACCCCGCGGACGATTCTGAATATTGGGTTTGATATTATCCAACAGTGCTTTGCGGTTCGCTGCAGCGGATGCCATATTGGATGGAAGGATGTCGGGTGGTTGAATGGGCTGGACGTAGGGATTCTGTACGCGACTGCTAGCGGCAAACAAGCTGGGACTTGACCTCATGGGAAAGCGCGCGTATCACGCGTCGTCAACATCAAATTAATCCGAGAGTAGCAGTCAGCGCGCGGCAGAGATTATACAATATTGCAATGCACGATTGGACTCTGCTGGTCACATATCTACCGAGGGATTAGTCTCTGTCAGTTGACAGTAGGCTGGGTTCTTGTCTGTTGACATCCATGTGTGCTGCAGGACATCAAGAGCCAGTTCCTCAGTAGCCCTGCAGCGATCGACACCTGTGCGGGAGGGGGGGTGGCTTGCTGAGACCCCTTACAAATTCTCGAATCGTTCTATGATGAAACACAGGGCCGTCGGACGAGTGCGCTTCCAACGGATCATGCCAGGCCACAGCTAGGAACCCCACATCTATCAGCACGTTTGGAGTGATTTTAGCGCACGAAAGACCTTGCTGCCTTGCGCTGGATTCAAGTACATCGATTACATTATTGCTCTCCTCAAGCGCCAGCAAGTTTGGGCGCTGGAACTACCCGGAGCCGGAATCGGAGTCGGCTTGAATTCGCATCTAGGTTCACCTCAGTACGGGAAGGTCCCGTTGGTATCCAACGGTAATCATGCTGATATGGAGCCGACTACGCGAACTCTGTCCACGGAGTCAAAGCGACTTTTGCGGGAATACGACGATACCCTCTCGAGATCAGTACGGTACCGCATCGCCATTGGAAGACCAAACCTCGCGAAGCTTGTTGACAATCTCTGCGGCTTCACTGCGATACACCAGGATTTCCTTTCCTGTTATGTCCGGCCACCACCTGCAACTGCTTTGTCTGGCCACTTTGGTTTCTAATTACTTATTGATGACTGCCTTTGCATACTCTACGTTACATATGGTCGACTTTTATGCCCTTTTTTCTGATCGGCCTTGCGCTATGGCTTTGACAGATCGGGGTATCTCTTGCCTTACTTCCCTTTCCGATTATGACAGTGGCGTGATTAACGGTCTTCTATGACATCCCAAAGTGCTGCTTACCTGATTGTTGAGGACACTGGGCCTTGAGCGGTGATGCTGCTGACCCTCACCCCCAAATTATCTTATTAATTGATTAATGTGTGCTCTCGATATCATGCGTGGCTAAAATGAATCCACTCGCGATAGCTCTAGGGCGTACTTGGGTGAGAGTGCCCTCGGGAAGCGCTAGTCTGCCATCTTGCGGATTCTTCCTACAGGAACCGAGCAGTTCGCAACGTCTATTAGCTGTTCAGGCTAAAGCATCTATTCACCTATTCGCCTTTTGCCAATCGGCACAATTCGACTTCTTCTGGTCTTCCCCTTCGTGTCTCATTTGTCGTCACTTGCTGCCCCATGCTCACCAACTCCCCTCATCTTCTTGTTCCCTCAGACGGGAAGATTCTTCGCTCTCTCTCCACCAACATCGTCGGTCACCAATTGGTTGGCATCTCATATTTTTCTAGCCTTCGGACCCGCTCTATGTACTCATCCCCTGCCAAACTTTCGTTCTATGCTTATCAATTCGCCGCTCCTTTCGGTCGTTCCATGGGCTCTCGTGTCATTTCCGCTGTCCAACTCTCCATTTTAGGCTCTCTTCTTGCTGCTGTCGTTGACTTCTCCTTCTCTCCTCTCTCCTACTCATTTCTATTATCAAATATTGGCCCGCCAGATTTGCTCTGCCTGTTGCGTACACATGTCACTCAGGATATATCCTGGAAGCGCTCCCTGCCAACTGAATGGCCTCATAACGACATCTTTCTTGCATGTAACCTTTCGGTAACTAAAAATCCTACTTCATGTTGATATGTTAGTCTATGCATGGTTAATACATGCCTAGCCGTTCAGTTCTTATGGCAACCATGAACCTTCATCTAGAGGTGATCACCTGACTTGCGTAGTCCCTCTTAGTCGCTACTAAACGACCTTCAAGTTGATAGACAGTTACTAAACCTTAGAAGTGAATGTCAACAGACAAGAACCCCGCCTACTGTCAACTGACAGAGACTAATCCTTTGGTGGACATGTGGCCAGCAGAGCCCAATTGTGCGTTGCAATATTGTATAATCTCTGTCACCATCGAACTAATTTAATGTTGACGACGCATACAGAATCCGTACATCCAGCCCATTCAACAACCTACTCAGGTTGATATCCTTCCTTCCGGCATGACATCCACTGCAGCAAATCGGAAAGCACTGTTGGATAATATCCGACCCAATCTTCAGAATCGACCACGGAAGTTGTTTCAATTTTTTCAAGCGACCGAGGATGAGTTACTCGCAACAGCAAAGAAGGTACAGCCAACGATTTATAGAGTCTCATAGCTGGGATCTCATTGGACACGATGTTTATGTACTCTTCAGGTGTAGGTGGCGGTCCCCGATCTGATCATGGAGAGCCTCTGTATCGTCTGGGCGTCGTCCGCCGCATCACACGGCCACTTTCTCGTACCTCAGGAACACGGCAAGAAGGATCCTTGGGATTTCGCCCATCCCGTCAACCTATTTGTCAAGAAAGGTACCGACGTCCTCTATTGGTCATATCGGGGCCAAATCACGTTGCTAGAGGAGCCATTGCCGGATTTGGATAACGAAGAGACACTAGGGCTGAGCGACAAGAGGCCCCCTCGCTCTTAAGTATGTTACCGGCTGATGAACGTGGTCTATGGGGCCAAAGATATCGGATTGCCGGTACCCTCTGTCCGGCTTGAGTGACAGAATAGGACAGAATGAAAGTTGGCGTAGCGACTTTTCAGTCTTAAGGTTTCGATGCTGTCGGCAAGGCCTGGAACCGGCCCATATATGGCAAATCTGGAAGGTTTCACGCTCTCTGAAGCGAGTTTCTCGCCGTATGGCCAGCGCTCTGTCGGGCCGGTCACTCATCTTGTAGCTACTTTCAAATGTGATTGAAAGCGAGTAGCTTATCGCCGGTAATCTATTGATTATTTGCACGTACGATATCGAAGTCGCTGGTAACATAGGTCCAAAAGCTTGTAGCTGTAGCACCGGTAACATACTTAAGAGTGGTGGTGGAGGGGGGGGGGGGGCTGCGACAAGGTCAGCAGCATGAATTTAGCCGTAACCAGATCATTTTCAAGCAGGATCTTGACAACGTCTGTTTGGTCAGGTGAAGATTGCACTTGATTTGAAGACAACGTCATGCAAAGTCCGGTGCATTGGTTTTCAATATGAGACGTTCAACGCAACATTGTTCGAGGCGCTGACTGAATTGTCTAACAAGTCGAAGTACGGCGGGCGGGGGTTGAAGGAGTCGAAGAAGTTGAACGAGGAGTTGAACGAGTCGGAGTTCATTCGGTCTGCCGCTCCTTCCACTCCCCTCAACAGTGAACGAGAGCTCGGCCACGGGGAGAACGGCGACGGTGATTTGCAAGGCCCCGAAGAAACTCTTGATCATGAAGGGAACACTGCTTCAGACAATGCGGTACGTCAATGCCTCCTTATGATCTAACCAATCCTCGACGAGAGTCCATTCAGACAATTGAGACTCCGCTTGTGATCGCTGGAGGTCTTGTTGATGTGGTCAACGCTACGTCCGCAAAATCGGAGCTCCTTCTATAAAAATAGCACATCGCCCTCTCGGCCTTAGAAACATATCACGCGGCCGAGAACTCTGCGGCCCTCCTCGAGGACCTGCGATTCTGTACTCAGGAAGTTTTTGACAACATGATGGAGGAAAGGGGGATTATGCTCTGTCAGATTCAGGAGTTGAAGGCGCAGCTGAAGAACTCGGAGACGGGCGGTTCGTCCTGATTGTATTCACTTCTCGTTAGAATTGTGGCACGGTGATATTGCTCAGTGAAGTTCATTGCTGTAATTTGTTCTGTAAATTTCTTGTAGATCGACCCGTAATCAATGATCTGCTGTACTTATTCATCCATGGACAATCGTCTACATTAATTCGAGCGAGTTGTGTTCCATCATCACTGTCTCATGAGCTGTGGGCAATGATCTAGGCGTGCACTCATTCCCATCGCGGCAATCCAATGCAAACGCGGAATCAAGGGGCAAAGGTGATTTCCTCACTACCGTCTTTGTCCAATGACGAGTTTGTGCGGCCCGTCCGGTGTTCTCTGATTGTATCTCTAATCGTTCTGCCGTACTTTATCTCGGGCCAATACGATGATATGCGGGGCCAAATAAAGGGGCAGGTCTCAGGAAAGGTAGGGCGACGTGGGGTATGAGTGCTGTTCAATCTCCGAGCGCGTTGCGGGCGATAGTCTTAATTTCCTTCCGCCCCCATTGCGAACTATGTTTATCTTTCTTCACTGTATACAAAACCTTTAGGACTCTTCTATGTCTTCTCGATTGATTTCGATTCTTGCGTGGCTGACGGTTCTAGTGCCTGACACCCTATAAAGCAATCGAGAGCGTTTAAAGATGAAGGCTTAGCATAGTGTCTAGATTCTATGATATTGCAACCTAGCCCCCAGCTCTACAATCTGCCAAATGGATGATCTGTTCTGCGACTGCGATGCTTGTTTTGTTTTGTATTGTTTGTGTCAATTGAAAAACGGATGCACCATTCAACGACAGCCGCGTATATGTAGCGCGACATCACCACATCTCTTTTCTTTTCTTTCTTCACTCTGCTTTCCCCTAGTCAGCTTTACCTGCTCACCCGTTCGCGCCATCTCTCAGACGTCGCCTACTCTTTCGTGTACATTTTCACCCACCAAACGCCCACCTTGATTTCGCCATGCCATCCAAACCCGCCAAACCATTTTCGTAGAACTACACCTCCTGTTCTCTTCGATCTTCTTCCAAACTCTGTCTCAGGGTCCGTCGGCGGTATCACACGACCTAAGTCCTAAGTCCAGGTCCAAATCATCTCTTCGCCACCTCACCTCACGACATCACTTTCCTTTCACGGGTATCATTCATCACCACCATCCTGGTCACGCTCGCTCAAGAGGACATCAAGGATCCGAAATCAGAACGATATCTGGGTGAGCCCGTATGCGTGTGCCAAGAGGCGTGGCAACGTGGGCGGATGTGTCTCACAACGCGCTGTCGCTCCCTCCCATGGTGTGCAGATGTATCGTGAATTGAACATATGCCTCTTACAGGGCATTTGTCATTGTTCCTACCTTGCTCTGGCTAGCTTCTGGCCACCACGGCTGGGGTAGGAACCATTCCACGGTGCGCACGGGTGCATATCATCGTTGGAGGTGGCGGGCCCCGGGTTCTCAGTGCTATGCGTTGGGTGTAGGCGGGAGGCCCATGGGGACAGTAGAGTGATGAATAGGCATCCTCCTCCGCCTTTCGGGGTTCGTAGACCTGGAGATCGAGATCATCCAGGACGACCTTTCGCAGCGTAGGCTCGGACGACGTGCGTCAAGGGCAGTGACGACGTAGGCGAGCGTGTCCATCGCGCCGATCAAGGATGTGGATGCTCCCGTGCATCTCATTGTTGGATCATGAGGGTCGTATACTGTCTTTGTGCTACGTATCGGGCGTAGGCGGAGATCGCTGGACATCCGGGGAAGCAACCTCCTTGGACTCTCGGACTCTGGACTCGGACGGGAATGGATGACGGCTTTGAATCTGAGGATAACAAGCTGAGTATCCCTTGCAATTTCCGGCCTTGGCGAGCGCTATTATAAGGTTTCAGATAATAGTCAAGCAATATGATCAAACCAGATGTAAACAACTCCTTATGCGGATTATACTCTCTATGTAAGTATCTCGTGCTTTTCCCAGCGCTTCACAGTGAATAATGGATTTTCTCATATTTTTCGTTTACCCCGATTGAACTGGCGTGTCGACTCCCACGGACGCCCTGGACACACGGCCGTGCACACCTTTCTTTCGGTTGGGCTATCCTCCCACTCTATGGGCCTCTCCCTTCGAACCCACTTATACTCTCTACTCTCCTCATTCTTATGTTCCGCCTGTCGACTTCGACCCGCGTTTCTGCCTTGCGGTATGGCGCTCGCATCGCGGCTGACCTCAACTTCGTGCTCTGGCTTGCTGTAGACTAGAATACTGGATATATTCTCTTCGTCGCCACATACGGCACGCTCTGGCCGGCGGTCATCAATGCAGCTCAGCGGATGGGTCGGGACGACATTGGATATGCTCACTATCGCGTGAGAGATTTCCAGAGAGGGACGAGAACAGAACTAAGTATGTGTCGGATCTCGTGGTTATAGTAGAATCATACGACGATTGTGACGAGTATGAAGCTCCGGAGGAGTATGACCTCCACTTAGCGATCGTGGCTCGTTGGCTGGTACGCTGCGGTTTGGCAAGGAGAATGGTTGTGGGGATTATGGGTATTGTGGTAGCGCATAGGCTTGTACATCCGTGTCGAAAAAAAGATAGTCATGCTCGCGAATAAAGTTTCCACCCCTTATAGTCTGCACGAGAGGCAATAAGTCATTTAGTCGTTATATCCTACAAAGATGAGTGATATACCTAATTCAGAGTTGACTTGTTATAAAGCGCTTGTATGTGGACGTGTTGGTCATAGTCGATGTTGACGGCACGTGATATATATTCGTACATGATGTTCAACCTTATCCCGTTCGCCCGTACACGTTCGTAAATCCGGCACACTCAGCAACATAGAGATCTTTCCAGTTTTATGGCCTCTACTTCAGCCAACCGGAAGACAATATTGGACGAAATCAGTCCCAATACCAAGGATCGTCCGTCAAAGATGCCTCACAGCTTTTGCGCCACGCATGATCAACTTCTCGAAACAGCAGAGAATGTGTGTTTCAGCATTTCGTAGCACCTTGTAGCAGACATCTCATCTAGCACGTTGTTATGGACTCTCCAGGTTCACGTAACGATCCCCCTTTTGCTCGTCGAGAGCTTCCGGGTCGTCTGGGCTTCGTCGTATGCTACTCACGGTTACATTCTCGCACCTCGAATTCTTGGCCAAGAGGATCCTTGGGATTTCTCTTATCCTGTTCACCTGCTCATCAAGAAAGACACTCCTTTCATCCATTGGACGTATCACGGCAAGATCGTACTCTCACAGGAGCGGCTCCCCGACTTAGATCCAGAGGAGGCACTGGAATTGAGTGAGAAGGTCAGCAGCGCTACTCAATCCTTGATCTAATCTATTTGAATATAATTTTCGCAACGTTTGTTTAGGTACAGGAAGCGTTGGGTATAAATGCGACGTCGCACGGAGTACGATGCGTCGGTTTTCAATATCAAGGTTTTGACGTGCAGTTATCCGAGGCTTTGAACCAGTCCTTTAACAAGCCCGAGCATACTCAATCTACCAGTCCCTCTCCCGAATCCGAAAGGGAACATGAGCTGGATCACCGACACACGATACAGAACGGCGAGGGAGACGTACATGGCTCACAAGGCTACGGAAAACGCGCTGAACGCGCATCCGACAAGTCGGAAACCAATTCCATATCGAAGAAACGAAGATTAAACGAAAGTGTCTCCCAAACTGTTATTCTTGACGGTACCTCTGACTTTCCGAATGGATCTGCACCTGAGATCACCGCCCCTCGATGGACTACACTACCTCCCTCGTCAAATTTCTCCTTCCAAAACGGGGCGCAAACGAACTTCACCAACACGCAAAATACCGTATCATCACCAACCGAGAGTTCAATTCCAGAGATCAAGCTAGAAGATGAACCTATAACCATGGATGAACGCTTTGATCATGAACTATATGGTGCTACCGTCTCAGCTTCCCGCGCAACCGAACGCCATCCAACCCACTCGTTCCGAGACCCTCGCTCTTTGGGAACTGTAATGGTCTGTACAATCTCGCAGACGGCGTGCACATCTTCTGACATGTTCATTCTCGGTTGGCATGTAGAACGCACAGGCATACACCTCCAGACCAGGCACAATCGTCGCGCCGAACTCCAAGAGGCGAGCGCCGGTTGAATCTCAAGCCCAGCCAAGGGAATGGAGAGCTCCTGCAATTGCTTCGAATTATGCGGTGCGTTTCCGTGTCTCCATCTAAGCCAACCCTTTGACAAGATTTGCTTTAGACTTCGCCCATGGCCGTGGATCGAAGAAACAAAAATGCTGAGTCGGGGTTGTCATTCTTACATCCTCATCCTCTCTCTGGACCATCCTCGACTGGATCAGACATCGCAGCCTCGGGCAGCTCATTGGCGGAAGGGAACAACAGCAAGATCAGGCATCAAATCTTAAGCAAAGTTCCGTTCCCAAGGAAGTACGTTGATCAACAAGAACGGATGTTCACCTCTCACTCTTCCGGACGTGTTTTGGAGATACTGGTTAGTCCAGCACGCTTCCTCCAGCATCCACGTCTATGAACTCGCTTTCTCTTCCAAAGGCGCGAGACGCAAATCAGCCTTTCTACCTTATTCCCGAAGCAGAGTCGTCATCGCCGTGGTTGAATTGGACCTGTGATCATCGAACGACCGGGTGGTGCCTCTCACCACCCAGGATTACTCAGAAGGCCGACATTGAGCGTCAAAGATCGACAGATGGCCTGAACACGCCCGAAGTGTGGGAGCGGGACCGCGATGTTGAGATCGTTGAGAGCTTCGGCGATGGCGCGTATCTCTATGTTGGCACATTCCGGGTGATACAAGAACCACTACCGAAAATGGACCTGTTAGAATTCGAAAGTCTCTCGAGCGAAGTGAGAAGCTGCGGTTTTATTTCTTTGGATCGCGTTGGCTGACTCTGGATTCGCAATGTTGGGTTGCTAGACACAACTTGCGGTCAGGGAACGGATCATGCTCGGTCACGAGCAGCAACAACACGTCCACCAGCGTATTTGGAGTAACCTTCGGGCAGGGAAGACCTTGCTACCGTGCATAGGGTTCAAGTATGTTGGTTACAACATTGCCCTCCTCAAGCGCTTGCAAGGTCTCGTGATGGAACAACTTGAAGCCAGATTTGGAATCGGTGAAAGTTCGCGCCCACATCAGCGCGGCATTGAAGGCTCTGCCACACCGATACCCAATGGCAATAGCGCCCAAGCGGTCGACATGGAGCATGAATTGAATCCACGAGCGTTGTCAAGCGAATCAAGACGGCTTTTGAGAGACTTTGACGGTATCCTCTCGGCATTGCAACGGTATCGCACTGATGTTGAGACACTGAACCCTGCGTCGCTCATCCATGATCTCCAGGGCTGTACTCGAGCTGTTGTTGACAATATGATGGAGGAGAGAGTCAGATTGCTCAGTCAGATCCAGGAGATGAAGGGGAGGTTGGAGAACTTGGAGGCGGGCGCTTCGTCCTGATTGTATACGAGCTTTGCCTCTCGTTGGAGCAGTTGAATGATCCGTGAAGTTATTGTATAAATCGATTGTAGATTATAATGTGAACACTGAACATCAGTCGGGCATGCATGCTTGTCCTTGCTTGCATACGCATACAGACGCCCTCAGTTAGGATTCTAATTGCAACCCTGCTTGCATCCATTACTTCATCACCTACATAAGGTCGGGCGCTCAATGGCGCATGATGAGAGCATCATCGAAGTCTCATCATCTTCGCCAACTCCTGAGCCATCAGCAACGCGCTGGATGCGTTGTCGCTCCATTCAATGCATCACCAAAATTCCACCACAACAATCCAATACAAACGCGAAACCAAGAGGCAAAGGCAAAGAGAAGCAGCATCTTCATGGCCCGTCCGAGGACCCTATCGTCCTCTTGTCCGATGAGGAATTTCCATCATGGTCGCGTCCCGGGCCCCGTCACGACGTCCAACCTGTTGCCGGTCCATCAAGACGTTCCCCAACTCCATTTCCAATCGATCCGCCGTACATTATGTGGACCTCAGATGATGATGATGTGCAAGAGCTCAACGGGAAGGTCGCAGGAAAGGGTGTCGAGGGACAGGGCGATGGTGGAGACGAGGAATATGAGTGCTATTCGGTGCCGAAACGCGCTGCCGGCGGTAGTCAGAAGTGAGTCTTTGTTTCCTTCTGCCTTGCCTTCATGGCGTGTTGTCTTTGTCTTCTCTCGCATATAAGAACTTTGGCGCTCTTATAGACTTCTTGCCAGATGGCTCATTGATACACTTATTGTTGCATTCCCAGAGCACCTATCCCCGTAAGAAAACCGACTCCGCGCCCTTCCAGCACAGATATGTATCCGAGCGACGCCCAGGACGTTTGGAACGAGGATCACGCACCAGGTCCGTCCAAGACCGTTGACCAACCTCTAAACCATGCGGCAGACGACTGGCCGGCGGGTCGGGTGGATCATGATGCTCCCAACGGACACCATAACACATTTGGAGCGGTATACGCATCTATAGAAGAGCTCCCTGGCAACGAGCCTGCACTTCATCTTCCGCCTCCCCCTATTCTTGACGGTTTGCTGCCGCAAGAGCCAGCGATAATGGACCAGCAGGAATGGCTAATGCAGGGGCGTCCTGGACCTGGACCTGCGATCGAGGAACCTATCAACCTGGAAACTGGGGAACCAGGGGATGGCTCACACCATCCAATCGTTTTGGAGGAGGAGGCGCCTCCGGCCGAACCCGTTGATCTTGTTGCTCAATATCTCGCCGAGGTGATCCAGCTCATCCCGAACGTTCAGGTCGAATACGCTGAAACCTTAGTTAATACGTGAGTACCTTTTCTAATTATGTTTCCTCTTTTACTCAGTAAAGTACTCTTGTATTAATAAGGAACATGATAAACAACCCAAACCTGGTCGTGGAAGCATGTGTGAACCACCTGTTTGACGATCCTACGTATCCAAAGATAGAGATGAATAAGGGGAAGCGCAAACAATCCGATCGTAAGGATGATGACCAGCAAGCTAATGGGAGCGGGAGTGGCGCAGACAATGACAAAAGAACGAAGATAGATTGGGGGTCGATTGATCGTCAAGTGGTGGATAAAGATTATTCGGTTTTGGCAATGGTAATTCCCTTTGAAGAATACGGACTCGCAAACAGACTCGCTGACGAACCCCCCTTTGCACATACGACATGAATGCAGGAAGACCTGAGCCTGAGCTTCAAATATATCACGAAGGCTTGGTGAGCCACATCTTGCCTTCGGTCTTATGCGCCATCGTTTTAACGGCCTCATGCATAGCATCCGCGAAGCCCTCATGCTGCATAGATGGCTCTATTATCCAACGTATTTTCACCTTCGACAAGCCTCCTCTGATCCAGGCTTCTACGGGCACAAGAAGACTGCCAGCGCGCCGAAACGCAAGGGCAAAGGTCCCCAACTTTACAGTGAGGAGTTCGAGCTCGAGCGACAGGCAGTCATCGCCGTCCTCACACAGGAACAAGATCCGAATCACCTACCGTCTCCTGCTGAACAATCTGTGGCTGTGGAAGTGGAGCCAGCAGAAGTACCGCTACCAGAGGGTGAAGGCGTTGAGTGCGGGTGTTGCTTCGGAGAGTACGGGTTCGATCAGATGATCCAATGTCCCGAGGCCCATCTGTTTTGTAAAGACTGCGCGAAACGGAATGCGGCGGAGGCCCTGGGACAGAGGAAGTGCGTTATCACGTGTATGGATCAGAGTGGTGAGTCTCTTATTTCTCTTCGGCTTGGTCATGATATCTGTGTAGCTGACGGTGGTACTCCCTTTCAGTTTGTAAGCTAGAGTTCACACAATCGGAGCTGGAGCGCTGCCTGGATTCCAAGGCCCTGGAGCTGTTAGACCGGATCAGGGCTGAGAAAGCGGTGGCTGATTGTGGATTTGAATGTGCGTATTCCTTTCCATAGTGCCATGGCGATCCTGACCTTTCCCGAATCTAATCCTTGTTTTAGCATTGGACGAATGTCCATTCTGCGACTTCAAATGCATCATCGAGAACGATCAAGAGAAGCTATTCCGGTGCGAAAATGAGGAGTGTCAGGCCGTAACCTGTAGGCAGTGTAAGAGAGTGGTATGTCCAACATCGCAACTTCATACTCAGAGCCTTGGGCATCAATATTTTCTTCCTTGTGCCACAATAGGATCATGTGCCCAAGAGCTGTCAAGGTCAGTTTCCAACCATGTCTTCGGCTTACGTTACAAGTCACCTATGCTGCGCGATATAACCCTCATACAGAAATGGAAGGAGATCGAAAACTCGACGCTCGCCATGCAGTAGAAGAAGCGATGACCGGTATGTTATTACCCTTCATCTGCACCTTCCTCGAGGCTGGGTTTTGAATTTTGATTCTTGATAGCGGCATTGATGAGGAAGTGTCCCAAGTGTTCAAAAGGTCGGTATCGTCCGTCACCAACTTGTCTCAAATTTGCTATTGACGATTTCGATTCCTCTGCAGCTTTCGTCAAGGAGCACGGCGTAAGTGTCTAGTTAACATTGACCATGGATCAGCGCTAACCTGCTCGCCTGACTTTCTAGTGTAACAAGATGACCTGCCCACATTGCTCACAACTATCGTGTTACATTTGCAAGCAGGCTATTAGGTACGTCGGTTTATTTCCGAGTATATGGATCGCTTTTCATGACCAACACGTTCTCTCCACCTTGTAGCGGTTATGACCACTTCAATGAACAGCCTGGGGGTCGTGGAGGCCCCGGATCTAAGGGAAAGGTTAGTTTAAATGCGTGTCTTCGGTGAATGTCAGCTAATTTGCATGCGTTTCTACAAGTGTCCACTATGGGAACCGAATCTGGACCAAAGGCATCACGACGAGGTAAGTTTGCCTTCCTCATCGATATCACACGGAGACTTCTGCTAACTAATGGTTGGTGTCAAGGTTGCGGCTGCTGCGAAAATTGCTCTCCAGAAACAACGCGAAGAACAGCCAGATATTGAGGAAGAGGCCCTTAAAGTCGACCTCCCTCCCGTCCCACCGCCCCCAGGTCCACCCGCTGGCCAGAACGCTCCACTGGCCCCACCCCAATTCGCGTTCCATCCATTCCCCGACCAAGGGATGTTCAATCTTCCAAACCTTTTTGGTAACATTGCGAATCCGAATCCGAATCCGAATCCACCGGTCTACCAGCAAGGGCTTCAGATTCCTCATATGATTCCCCCCATGGATGAGCAGCTCCAACGTCAAATACAGCTCCAACAACAGCATCATCAGCTATTGCAGCAACAACAGCAGGCGCAGGCGGCACATATGGCACAAGTGCGGTTGTTGGCACAGCAACAGCGTGCTCTGCAGATGCAACAAGCGAGAGCGGCCGCCAGAGCTCGACGCGAGGAGATGGAAGAGGGTGCTAGAGTGGCTCATGCTCGGGGGGCTGCACCAGTTATCGCAGCACGACGTCGGCGAGCTCGGTGAAGCTGCTATTCTTGTTCGTCCTCTTTCTACGTCTTACGTCTTTCATGTACGCTTTCTCTTTGTCTCAAGGGGTTTTTCGTAATGGTTACATGGATTGAGATGAGTAATACTACGTCTTTGTGTACTGGTCACCAGGTCCGATATCGCCGCGATCCTCGGTACATGAGTTTAGCCTCGACATGATTACATGCCTCGGGCATGCCGTTCTCGGCATGAAATTCATTCAATTACAGGTTGTGATTTTCCCCTTCACCCACACCCATTCCATCAGACACTTGTTGGGCAGCAGAGCTACTCGTTAGATTCGATCCCATTGGGAGGATATACTTGAGCGCAACATTCTCGCTGGACGGAGAAATGACTATATCTTCTCCCATTCCCACACGGTCTCGCATCAAGAAATGGACATCCAAGGCTCGGGAGTTGTATCATGAGAATCGGGGATTGCTGTATATTGGCGCATGTTCTTTCACTGGGGCGTGCATGATGTGTGTAGTAAAACTCATGGGGAATCTCGAAGAAGCTGAGGGGCCCATTGACCCAGCTACCTCACCATCTGCACTCCAGGTGAGTGATGCTTGGATGTTCCAGTGAGCTTCCTACTGAAGTATGCATATACTTGTTATAGCTCATAGCGGTGCGGATGGTACTAACGCTGTTTGGGACAACATCATGGATGTGCGTATTTGGCCCTGCGTCAGCGTTCTCGAACCTAATTGGGGGGGAACTTGAGTAGGCACTATAACAAGATACCGCACCCCTTCGTCGGCCCACCTGGAATGCGGAAATGGCTCCTCGCGCGAGGGTTCTTCGGGTTCTTCGGCTTATTTGGGGCGTATTTCAGTGTTCAGGTACACTCCTATCTTGATTATCTCGCAGTCAGGGGTGTTGACCTTCGGAGTTCTAGTATCTGTCATTATCAGACGTGACGACGATCGGGTTCTTGGTTCCAACTTTTACTGCCTTCCTCGGCTGTCAGCTGCTCGGTGAGAGTTTCTCTAGGCAGGAAGCGGTAGCAGGATGTAAGTTACAGATCTCCAACACCCGTAACATGCAAGCTGATCAGGGATTGACCTTCATAGTGGCGTCGCTGCTTGGTGTTGTCCTCATAGCTCGCCCGACGTTTCTCTTCGGGAGCTCTGGCGCGACGCCCTACATCATCCCTGAAGCCTCGGCATCATTTGCCAATAGTACCATGGCCTCCATTAGCCCATCTGTTCCCGAACCTCCGTCATCCGACTATACGCGTATCATAGCGGCTGCGTAAGCAAATCTCAAACCCACTACGACGCCCATCACACTCACCATTTTTTAAATGACATCGTAGATTCTCTCTCCTGAGCGTCACTGGCTTGTCTTTGGCTAATATTGCCATGCGTCACGTAGGGACACGGGCGCACATCATGCACAGTATCACATACTTCACCGCCTCGTGCCTTGTCATGTCTATCGCATCCACGACATTCCTAGGTATCCCTTGGGTTCTTCCTCCGAACCCTGCCCTGTGGCTTCTCGGTGTCATTGCAGCCGGATCCTTGGGATTCATGGGTCAGATGCTTGCTACCAGGGGATTCCAGCTCGTCTCGGCTGGGCGAGGATCGTTGGCCGGTTACATCGGAGTCCGTCTGTCCCTCAGTTTTTTCCCACTAAATACTCAAACTGATATTCGCGCATGACTAGATTGTATGGTCCCTGATCCTACAAAGAATTTTTTTTAGTGCCAAGATCTCGCGGCTCAGCTTGTTCGGGTCCGCCGTTGTTGTTTTCTCTGCTGCCTATGTGACGGTAAATTAAATCCTCATACGAATTGCACAGTCACCTTGCACAATCATTGTACTGAAATGTTCTTCACAGGTCACGAAACCTACTTCTCCAACAGAATTAGCCTCGGCGAATGATCAAAAGTCTCACTCTGAGACCTTGGAAGTGGAGAATATCGGCTTGATGCCCTTACTTGACCCGGATAACGATACGGACGACGACGATGATGATCTTGAAGCTCAGACCCCGGCTACTCCTAACGAGCACAAGACTGGTTCATATCATACAATGCATCGGAAGTCGATGGAGATGAAAGAGATGAAGGAGCATGAGTCAGACGACGATGTGAACGTTGTGTGGTCTCCTTGAGTACACCGACGCTCGAATGGAGACATGTGTATAGTGCACTGGATCATGTTGTAGAGATAGAAAGACCAATTTGATTTACGACTATATCTCACGAGCAATGTGGTGACAACACGTGCTTACCCGGCGCAGGATGAGCCCAGTACCCTGGCTTTCTTGGTGGTATGGAAATCGCCTTGGACGAATGTGGGCCAGGGAGTAATAGTATCAAGCGTCGATAGACCTATTAGACGTTTGAAAATACATAAAGAAAGTATGAAACATATTGGGTCGCGAATCGTGCCTCTTGGGGTTGGCAAAGAGCCAATGTTTGCGTGACACATTGCGCGCTCACCAACCTCAAGAAGGATGAAGTTGCAACGAACGTTACAAGTACATCTGAAGAGTGTCGGAGGATGGGGCCATGGGCCAAGATCGAGGCTTGTTGCTTGGTGCGTGCATTGCTGAATGGATGGTCGCCATTCATCAATGAGCCAGAGAGCAGAGAACGAGGCTGTAGTGCCGAGGTGCCTCCTCCCTGGCTAGCGCAGGGTACAGTTACGCTTGAGAATGATCTTGGAGTAGGAGAGGGTGTGTGGTTAGCAGTGAGGAAGATGGACGCCCATTCGCCCAGGGTCGACGTAAGGTTAGCCTAGTAGAGTCCGTCGGTGTGGCCTTCTAGTAACCGAGTGCAAGGCAGGACAAGCCTTATAGTGCCTTTTGATGTTGTAATGTCGATTGGACCCCATAGAGCAGTGTCCGCAGCGATACTCTGGAGAGACAGTTTGGTTAGTTCGTTGAGGGACGTTGACAACATCGGCGAACCATGAGGAGATGACGCGGTTCACTGACTGTAATCGCGCACGGAACTCTTCGAATGCTATTAGGGAGATGGAAAAGTTTTGATGAGAATGATGTTTGAGGTGGTCGTCTGAAACTACAATCACCTCGATGCTACCGGCCGGCTTCTTTTGGAACGGTAGGTCATCCGGAATGTTCCCCCCACCGTTATGTACATATGCATGTGCGATCGAATGCTTTTGGAGCAATATGTTATCGGGGATGGGGATGGGATGTCGCGGTCGATGAGGGATGGGATCGCGGCAAAGAAGTGTTGCAGTAGATGGTCGAGGATGGTGGAGTGCGACGGACCGGGGATGTATCATTACCTGGGTCGGCAGTATCTGAGGAGGAATTTGAATTCCAACCGAAGGGCTCCTCGTGTGACGCGACATGATGGCGGGGGAAACGTCGAGCTGATCGTGGTGCCACTCCCCTCTACTGTCCTCTGCGCCGAACGGCCAGCCACCAGGAATGTTATGGGTAGGAGTCGCCGGCATATGCAAGGTCGCAACAGTACATCCAAGTGTTGTTCTGGTGGTGAGAACAGTAGCGACCATGGGCATGGGGGATTCAGCCTGAGTTGGCGAGGTGAAGAATTGTTCTTGTATTACGGTCTTGAACTCTCCTTCACCAGTGGAATGGCCAATCTTGGCCCCGTCAAAAGGCGCAAGGTCGTCATTAGGATGCATTGACGCCGAGACCTGGTGCATTGATTGATAGCTTAAACAGGGGATATGCGAGAGGACTCGTTGGAACTGCGATGACTGATCCTGGGACATCAGACGCTGGGGCCGAGAATGGTGTCGAGGACCCTCCGCCAGCTGCAATGAATGCAAGCAGCCAGGTTAAAAAGGACGATCTTAACAGCAAATGAGCAAGGAGCGCTCACATATATTGTAGGCTCCAATGTGTTGGGTTAGCAGGGCTCGAGACAAGGCAGTGAGCTGGGGCAAACGGTGTCCTTCCGTTCTGACTGAGGGAAGGGAGATTGACAAGCCTGGCGGCTAGATGCATGAGGTATATAAGGTGAGGGTATCCTGACGAGAAGCTCCAAAAGCGGCCAGGAGAGCCAATTAATCATATCACCTGGTCACCTGGTGCTTGTGATAGCGTCAGGGGCCGGAAGACCTATCCAGTTAGGGGTTCGTAGCATGCAGCTACATATTGAAGTAGTTTTCAGTGTACATGTTGAGTTGAGTCCGAAGCAAGTCTACTTCTGATTTCTGCCACGTCAACATGATTTGATGCTCATGTACTCAAGGGGGCGACTAGAAGTAGCCTAGGGGTGATGGTTGCCAAATGTGTGTGGGGGTGGTTCATCCTGTGTTGGCGCCGAAATAGAGAAAGGACATTCCGAATGAGTAATCCCTTCGTGTATTGGTGGCTGAACGAATCGATACTCATTAGGCGCCGGAGACATTATGGATGGTTTTCTAAGTGATAGGTCGTAGCTTTCCATTTTCTTGATATTCCCACTTGACTAAAAAACTTCAATCGAGCCTTCGACTTCGAATTCCCATCCGCCGTTCGCGCCGGACTTCCGCATTGGAAAGAGATACCGAAAGAAAGTTGAAATTTGGGGATCTGGGAGGTTCGGAGTTTTAAAAAACAGCTGGAAGTTCTAGGATCCAATCCGAATAGCATAGCATAGCCACGTGCACGGAAATCGTAGCTTGGCGCCGCAGCAGGTAGTTGATGTTTTGGTGTTGGCTACACATTGGCAGCATTCAGGTGAGGGAAATCGTACATGTTTCCGGTGTCAGTCGGTTGTTCAGCCTCCATGATTCAAAAACAGAAAACCTGGAGGTAGCAGGAGGGTGCGTGGGCAAGGGGCGGTGAACACCTCACTCACATCTCCGCCGTTGGGGATGGCATTGAATGTATTCCCTAGGTATGGTACATAACAAAGATTACATGGTTGTTGGATTACATAAGAGATTGGCACCCATGAATGAAGAGGAAGAGGGAATGCACGAAATAAAGATTGAGGGGGTCAATCGAAGCGGTTACAGACAACGCTGGTCACGATTCAAGTTGCTCGGGGCTGGCAAGGATCCACTTTCACGCCGGGTATGCAAGATGGGCGCTAACAAATCACGAGGAACTGAGTGGACCGATTGACAATAACAGAGGCGGTGCTAGGCACCGCGGGTGTATTTTGAAAGGATGGGTGCGGGCTCGAGAGAAGGAATGGATTTGTCGGCGGGCAGGGTAGAGAACTTAGATGCCGTTTAATGACGTGACTCTTCGCTGGCTGACGAGGATTGGAGACGCGTAAGCAGGTTATTGTCATGTGGCAAACGAGGAGAGGGTTGGTGGAAGAGGACGGCGGATTGAGGGGGCAGTAGATCAGCGGTCCGGTTTTTCAAAACGCATCGGTGGGCCAGTCGGGCGGTCTGGTTCAGGACAGGGCAGGTCTTATAGTGCCGTTTGAGGTTGGACCATCTGTTAGACCCCCTACCACAATGCTGGCAATAGTGCACTGCAGGGGAGCCATTCAGTTGGCTGTGAGCAACTAGCCAGACAAGGAAAGTACTGACTGTAGTTGCCTGAAGCACTCATCAAGTGCTACAATAGCAAGGGCAAGCAGAAGATCATATTATTAGAAGGTACCACGATTGGGGACACTGGAATGGGGAAATGGACACACCTCGATGTAAAACGCCTTCTTAAAATGAAACGGCGCTTTGGCGCGACACTTTCTGCCGCCATCATGTACGCAGTAGTACCTCACCGGACCTTTGGGTCGGGAGTCGGTTTGGGGCAGAGGGTGTCGTGGACGATGAGGTATGGGATCCTGGGACAGAAATTGTGCCGGGGGGGATAAGAAGTCTGCGAAGGGCAACGGACCGCGTAAAACTCCATCGTCCAATGTCATGTCAGAAGTAATTTCATTCATGGCGGAAGGAATCTCGTTGAGATGCGAGATGACGGGGAATAGCTCGAGTCTTCGCCATTCCACTTCGTAATTCCCGTTCCCCAGCTCGACGTCTTGCGCATGCGAAAAAGTGTCGAGAGTGTCGTCTGAGGGAGTTGCTACCATGGTCGTTGACTGCGTGGTGGTTCCGGTGGTGTGGGTATCGACGGGGATAGGCTGAATGGACGGTGGATCGGAAGGGCCCGGGAATGTGAAGTACAACATCCATAACCTCCTTCCGAACTCCTCGATGGGGATGTCGAAGCCAGTTGTGGTGCCGTCTTTGAAGGGGATAGGAGGGAAGGGGGCGATGGCGTCGAACAATCCTAGCGTTGAGACGCGGTGTGCGCTGAGGTTGCATTGGGCCGCGATGTAAGGAGGTCCGACGCCATCGAAACACGAGGGATCTGTGACATAGTCTGGCCGCTGGTTGAAAGTCGTCGGTCTAATCTCGAAGCGCTCTTGAGCTCAACTGCTGGCTAGTGATACTCACATAGTACGCTTGCCATGGAGTCGCAACCGGAATCGACCGCCTTCGTATGTATGCAGGGAAGTGGGTTAGCGATGGCAATCTCATTGCTTCAAAGGAAGGGGGTTTGCGGGTTGGGAGTTGAAGGAGGAGGTTGCAATGAAATGGTGAAGAGAGATGACCGAACGTACTTGAAGCGTCGGCTTGGTCGCCGTTAATGGCAGTGCTGGAGTTGGGAAGTGAACGCCATGATGATGTAGTGGTGGTTTTGACCCGCACCTTGGGGGTTCTACTTCAATTCGGAAAGCTATTCCTCACGCCAATCTGGGAACCATGGCTGTGAGGAACATGGTATGCCACAACTCCTATTGCATGCAACTCATGGTCAAGATGATCTTGATCAGTAGCTAGGGAGAGGATCACGGTCAAGAGTGGGTGCCCAGGCTGTGAATGTCTGCTCGCTTGATCGCACAGTCACAAAGGGCAGGGCAGCGACTAAATTGGAGTTATACAACCTTATCTCGGTTCGATTCGACAGCTTGGGTAAGCCTCCGCGACACACTCGTTAGCGTGAAGGACAAGGAATGGACTCGCCTCGAGGCCACTCATTCACCACTAGCTAATGCATTTCTATGGCTTTAAATCGGAGACCTAGGGAAGCCGGAGTTTTGTAATATCAGTGAGGTGTGTGGGAAGGGAGAGGAGGAAAGGAGGAGGAGGAGGAGGAGGAGGAGGAGGAGAAGCTTGCTTTTCGCAGTGGCACATTCGGGATTGGTTTCCTATGTACCACTTGGGTTGATATGCTTCCGCTACGTAGCCATAGAAGTGTAAACCCGAGGGCTAGCCCTTTTGGTGTAGGTCGCCGAGGTGGGACATCAAAGCCATGGGTCCCCCACAGGCCGCTTATCGATCACGGAGAAAATTGGAAGAAAGTTCTCAGCGCAGGTGGCAGTGGAGGTTTTACAGGCAGATTTCCGTTGCTTGTGGCTCTGTGGATCCATTCTGGCCCAGTCGAGCCTGACTCCGGCCTTGATTGTTGGGCTGTTCCCTCCCCCGGTGTTCCCGTTGTCCTTGAATAAATCGGATCGAACCTGCCGAAGACCGTTCAAAGGGGTCCCGAGGTGCTCCCGGACTGGCTGAGTGGGAGCACCCGACTTGAAACAGACGTTACTTACTTGAAATTGCGGTAGCTTTAGAAGTTCGGAAGCAATAGAGCTAGGATAGGAATAAGTCGACAAGATGCTAGGATCCAGGCCGGACCGGTCTTCAGATGGTCTAACAACAGGATTGAAAAGAGAGTCGGAAAAGGCTGAAGAGCAACCCTTTCGGCGTCCAAGCTTGCTCCTGATGCATCGCACAAGCCCTTACGACGGATTCCACCGATCTGGCTCGGAGATCGGTCGGGTTTTCAAACGGTCCGGTCCAAGGTGCCCCCAAAGGAGGTGGCCAGTCGCAGGAGCTTTTGATGCACTATGGTGGACCGCAAAAGACTACAAGCTGAGTATGTATCTAAGGAAGAGAAGATAATCCGGCACCAGGCTGGTAATTAAGATAGGCACCAGAGGGGCGTGTCTTTTGATCGCGAAGCCATGCTTTGTCCAGGCTTGTGTCAACGGGAGCGACCACGGGGAGTGAAGGTTACGAAGGGAAAGCACACGTGGAGGGCGGGGACTAGTGTTGCCGCCAGCTACAGCGGCTGAGCTGGGAGCGTGGGATCTGCCAGAGTCCGGCTGCCAGCGCTCAGCCCAGCTGGCCAGCCCAGGGTCTCAGGGCTTATCTCTCCGCTGCACACTTGCAATTTGCTTCTCGAGTGAAACAAGGATCGCCTACGCTTCGCTACGGCGAGATAAGAGAAAGGTGGATAGCAAAGTATTCAAAGTAGTATTTGTTC
>WSUE01000138.1:0-94720 GCA_019633535.1 Tulasnella sp. JGI-2019a
CATTACCCCATCCACAGTGACTTCCCCTCCATGTGTGTAGATACTCAAACATGTAGAAATGTTGGCTTTCCAAGGCATGCAGGTAGAATGAACAAACATAACAAATGTTGACTTGGGGACTTGGCACACTTTGCAAGGTTGAATGTAAACCAATGGGTATTTGCTTGGTGTGGAGTCGCATAGGGCAAATGTAGGTGATGATGTCATGGTTTGTTGCTGACAGCTGCTCATTTCAGTCTTTCATGTGATCTTATCAAGGACCCTGTAGACGGGGACCTGACTCAGGAACCGGCAACATCGGATTTACCGGAGTTAACCGGACTTAACATTTCAAGAATTATCAAATGACATCATCAATGACGTCATTCGAAGCCGCAGTACCATTAATAAGCTCCGTAGTATGCAGCACTTATATTTAGTTACTGGAAGCCAGACTGACTCATTGCATGACTCAACCGGAAGCCGCAGTAGTTATTCTTAGATAGAAGCTGCAACCGCAGTGCACAGTAGAAGCTGCAGTTATAGAAGCTGCGACCGCAGCCTGGGAATAACTGCATAGACCTAGGGTATATAAGGAGGGGGATCTGAGCCGGTCTCAGTTCTCCATTCCACCCTCTTATCGCTACCTAAGTGAATATATCCCTCATACTCTCATCCACCTCATTTTGCATGCCACTCTTACAACCAAGAACAAACAGTGAGTAGGGTTCAGTTGACCTGAGCACCCGAAGCAACGAACTGACAGATGAGGGCAAATACAATATGACACTTTCTTGAGTTCTGGTCCTTTGGTTTTCTTGAGTCTAGCTAAGCCAGCATTGGCTTTGGCTGCCTTGAAAAGGGTGAGGTCAAGGGTTGCCTTGGCCCTCTTCCTTGTTATTGTGTCTCCTCTGATTCAGTGCAAATTTTGGAGCTTCCAGATGACAAAGGCTGTCTCTGTGACAACTGTCCTAAAAAGGGTGGTTGCAGCTGGTCTCTCTTCAAAGGACCTGAGCCCTATCCCCAGAATTTCTTGGTACTGGGGGATTTGGATTGTTAGGGTCCTAGTGGCATTAGCCATTCCTAGGATCTTGATCATCTTGTCCCATACAGTGGGATGCCAATGGTTGTCACAGGTGTTGAGGATGTGTTCTAGGGTTTCTAGTGCACCACAGTCACAGAGGGATCATTCTTCCCAGATCCCTCCCCACTGTGCAACAAAGGAGCTGCAAACAGTTCGGTTGTGAATGGCTTGCCAGAGGAAGTCTTTTATTTCCCTCCTGATGGCCAGTTGGTTCAGGCTTCTCCAGATTGATTCTTTATGTGGCTGGTTGCCTGTTCTGGCAAGCATGTTGTCAGATATCCTTTCCAGATTGGCTTGGGTTTTTTCTCTGGGGGGGATGAGTTCAGGTGTCTTACCCATCAGTATGCATCTGAGAATGAGAGGGCCAATAGCCTGGCACCATTGGTCTTCCATTGGTTTAGAACCATGAGGTCCCATTCCAGGTGAGGGGGCTCCTCCAACCCTTGCTTTGCAAGGGCATCAGCCTCTTCATTGCCTTTGATTCCTGTATGTGCTTCCACTTTGAGGATGGTTGTCAGGGCAGTCCTTGTCCTGAGGAGGTAGAGGGCTTTCTGGAGGATATCAGCATTTGGTACTGCTAACCAGCTGATATCCTCCTGCCATGAGCACTGAGAGGACAGTGTGTTCATGATGTATTGTGAGTCTGTGTTTATTTGAATAGGGACATCACTGGGGGCATGCTGTAGTGCCCACATGGCTGCTGCTGCCTTGCCCCTATTGTTTGAGGGGGGGTGTCCAGGAGCCTGAATGGCAAAGTGGAAGTCTGGGTTTTTTGTCCATACTCCAGCTCCACAGGAGGAGTTAGCAAGGCCGTTTTTATCAGCTGAGCCATCAGTCCATAGGATGAGGGTTTCCCCTTGCTGGGGAAAATCTTGGGACCTTTGTGCTGGGGGGCAGTCCATACACCTCATACCAAAAATCCTTGTGGCTTTGGATAATGTGCCTGAATGTCCAATGTCCAGGTTCAGAATGGTTAGGAGATTATGCTCTTTTGCTGTCACATTCCTCAAGATCCTCAGGGGGGTGAGGACCAGATTGTCATTCCATCCTGTTCTGTTTCTTGTGGGGGTGGAAGATATTAGGCTTAGGGATTGAATTACTGTCTTCAGCATTCTATCTCTGGCCTTGATGCATAGATCATGCCAGGGGCAGTTCTGTGGGTTTATGGGGGATATGTCCCATAGGTCCCCTTAGGAGCTCACATGATGGTAGTTTCTCAGGTTATTTGCAGCCATTGATGACTCTGATCTAGTAGAGTTTTTGACAAATTTAGAGAGCCATATCAGGATGGATCTTTTCACATCATTTTTGAAGTGGAGCACTTTGGTCTTGATGTTGTATTTCCTTGAGACTGTGATCATGTCACAGAGCTCTTTGGATAGTTTGCTTCTCCAACCTTGGGTTTCCCTCCAAGTCTGGTCAAAGATATTTGTCATCCTGTCATTTGGGCCACCTTTGGCTGCAATTTTGACAAGGGAGTCCAGGATGGGGGCCCAGTCAGGGCAGTCCCCTGTTGATCCTCTCCACTTTTTGATCCAGATGATATGTGCTGCAGTCTGCCTGGATTTAAAGTCTGGGACATTAAGTCCCCCTTGCAATGGGGTTTGTATACTTTGTCTAGTTTCAGGATGGATTTTGCCTTTCCAGCCCACATCACTTTCCTTACACATTTAGTGATCCTTTCAACAATTGGTGCTGGGGGATCATTGGTCATCAACATGTATTGTGCTCTTGTGAGCACAATGTAGTTGGTGATAATTGCCCTTCCCTGCAGGGAGGGTTTTCTTGCTGCCCATTTTGGAGACTTGGGTCTCCCATAGGGATTCTAGGTCAAGGTTGTATCCTACAAAACCTCCCAGTATTCTCAGAGCCTCTCCATCAGAGATAATTCTTATTCCGTCAGGGATAGCACTCAACCCTCTGGTGGGGCAGGACATTCCTGAGAGGTGACAGTTTTGCACTACTGCAATTCTGTGGTCTTTGGGTCCGACTGGGAGGACTTCAGTCTTCCCGATGTTAAATTTGGCGGTTGAGGCAAGGCACCATAGGTCCGTGATCTCTTCCAGGTCCGACCACGTTATCCGAATTCTTGGGCATGGCGAGCTTAGTGACGTCATAAGCTCGAGACGATCAAGTTCAACCCAACATGAGCGCCTAACTCGGTCAGGACCAAAACCGAATTCCAGGGCGTGCTCTATCCTCCAGGATTGCTTCGATCGTCAGCACATCCAATCCTCTGAGTTCTCTTGTCGTGTGTCATCGTTCAATTAAGCAGGTACAAGTACGTGCAGCTCCTGAACGCCTTACGTCGTCCAGATATTCGCTTTGGGATAGGCCGGCACTGTCAACTTGGCGAGGAACTCCTGCGGAGTCATCAATGTCACTCTCAGATCTTGAGACACTGCCTGTCCACTTGGGCCCTTCGACCTCAAGGTGTGCTCCTAGTTTTGGGTGCCGTTGACGATCAGCCAAGGCATGACCTCTGCCATCTATGTACAGGCAGCCTCGATACCGATGGGCCGTTATGAATGACATACGCGCGAGAGAGGAGGGCGAGTAGCTCGCCTTCCGATCCAATATCCAGTTCTATCTAACCGGTCTTTTCTAACGAATTGCACATTGACCCCGCCAGGATTTGCGAGCGCTTAATGCGGTTGCGGATCCTCTTGGATGGATTCATGGCTTTTCAGGCACGACCTCATCCGCTGTACAGCTGGATTTTTACACACAGAGGTTCACTGTATGATCGAATATGCCGCAGTCTAATCATCATCCGAAAATCCGTCTGGAGCTCAATGCGGCAACGTTGTCGATAGCAGGATCTTGTGAGACACACCCTTATACGTTAGCTTTAATGCTGGAATTGGTATGTCCTACATCTTTCGCCTGGCATTCAACCCTTTGAAAAGTCGAATCTATATCGACGCGATGCCACAATAGTTATTGCCAAAGACTGTCATATATTCCACGGGAAATTGGTAGGCTGCATTACTCACTGTCAACACTAACCCAGGTCTAAATTCGCCTTTCGATTTATAGAACTATACGTTCGATACAAAGGCTGGCGATAACACGAGAGGTGAGTGCTTGGCTGTATCAACCTGTTCCTGATTCCTACCAGTGCCTCATTACGCGTCTACCCTTAGTCTTTGTAGAGGATACCTTCGAAAGCGCCGTAACCTCGTTATACTGTACTATTGCCGCTGAAGTGACTCTTCCTGTCCCGAAATTCTCCGACCCTGAACGAAGGGTCACACGTTTATGATCTACACCAGAGGTGCTACTGCGGCAGCGGCAAGGTTCGTCACCAATATTCACTCATTCCATCTGCTATCATTAAAACTGATGCTCCCCGCCTTTTCCATTAGCTCGAGTGGCGGCGAGAAGAAATCCATGATCGGACCCATCGTGGGCTGGATTGTCCGTAGGCTCTTGCCGATATACCTCCACGTTATCGTCGACGTCTTCCTTTACAAGAAATAACAGGATGAGGCGCGAAATCCAGGGATACGAGATAATGGTCGCCAGTCGGGATCCCTACGCAGAACCCCCTTGACGCCATGTCAAGCGCTTGGCATACCCCACAGCACGAAGTGATAAACACACGCCACGATGATCACACCTTGCATAAGCCTAGGTCTGAGATTCTTCTCATATGAACTAAGAGGCTCGAACTGGAGCTTGTCGGAGGATGTCTAGTGCGCTAATGATGATGGTGGCAGGTCTCAATGGCGAACAAGTGATGCCCATGAACCCCGACAGCTTCAATCTATACATCGACAATACCCGCAACATATCATAGATCATGGAGGGGTGACACATCAGGTCATGTATGCGTATCCTGATCGAAAAGCTCGGATCATTCCATATCCTTCGTTTATCAGTCAATTCAACACGATGGCCCCCAAGTTTAACACCCCAACAGGCTAACCAATCGTCTTTGAGGGGAGGAAGAGTGGAGGGTTTGGTGAATCGACGACGGCGTTGTCAAATATATCTAGATTTGGGTTTGGGAATACGGCAGGTGGTGATGGACCGCTCATGCATGTCAGCGGGGACCAAAAGGGGAGAGGAGGCCATCGATCACTACGCCTTGTCGCCTGGTGCTGGACCATCACCGACGTACCAACTGATGAGAAGAGGTCTTTAGGGACCATTTCATTTATTGCTAATTTTCCCCCTCTCCCCTTGTTCTAAGTTACGCTTCCTCCGTCGATCCAGTGATTTAAACTTAGCACCATCCTTCTTTTTTTTTCCGTTCGCGTTGTCTTCAATAGGTCTCTTGACAATTTCGATTTCTGGAAGCCTTGTATGCGTAATTAGGTTACGCCCTTGGATCGACCTGTAGCACAATAATTGAATATTTTTACACTCCTAAAAACTGCACACTCCACCACCTCTTCACTCCATTATACCCTCCCACCCCTCTGTATCCGTAACAACATCGTCCGCCTCTTCTTCAATCATTTTCTGTGAACATTGAGCGGAAAGTATCAGTAAAGTTCCTAAGGTTTGCCCAACTGCAGTACAGGTAGCGTACCTTCAAGAGCTCATCCACCCTTGTTCCGATTTGAAGCTCTGTATAGCCGACCCTGACTGTTTGCCCCGAAACAATCCATTCTCCGTCTTCGAATGGAGTAACAAGTTTCTGTCCGCTGCTGGGAAAGGGAACAACATACACAAAGCTGAAGGTGAAGTTAAACATGTGAGATGTCACGTTGGATTGAATGTACTCGAGGATTGTCTTGATCTCGTCATCCCCGTTTGTGTGCTCCCTGCTCACAATAACTTGGAGAATGACGACCTCACAGCCTTCCGTGACAAAGAAGTAGTTCAGAGGGAAATTGGGGATCGTGGGGTAGTAAAGTGTGTTAACTTGAATGGCAGAACGGACCTCGAGATCAAAAAGACAACGAAGCTGTGGGTCGGGTGACTGACTTGGGGTCGGAGTCTGACCAAGAGATGGTGATGGGCTCCATCCCATGAGAGAAATCCCTTTGTGCGAACGCTTCGTATGCATAACCCGCGACCGATGGGCAGCATTTGAAGAGCCTGTCCGCCGTGGCAGCTGCCTCCGTGTATTTCCCAGCATCTTCTCTCTGACAATCTTCCGTTGGGCAGGAGTTGCTGGTTCATAGTCGAAGAAGTTGTCGTATGCGGGCAGATTTTCTGCTTTGACGTGCCTGACGGAGAAGGTTTCATGAAAGCCAGGAGGGTAGGTGTGGTTCCTCGGATCGTTGCCCGCCAAAATACGGACGACCTTGTCGTAATTCTCTGTCTCGCCGAACAGATTTTCGATTGTATTTACCAAGCCGAAATCCGTGACAACATCTCCCGTCACCTTCGTCCTCGGAATGAAGCAATGCCGAGCACTAGGCCCAATGACTGCGAACGCCTCTTGAGGTGTATAGGCGTTCCTCCACTCGGTTTTGGACTCGTAGGAGGTGTCACTGTCGCGATCAATGCGTTGATTACACCTCAGATTAGACATGGAAATGAATGAGGGACACACATTTGACGGTACCGGGCCTCAATGTCCACTTCCTCTGCCGACCAATTCTCCATAATCCAAAAGCGCGCCGAGAATTGTGTTGCCCAACCCCTATATCCTCTTGTCTGACGGCTTGTTGCCTGCACAACGAAGCCGGGGTTCTGGTAGGAAGTTTCGGAAGGAGAAATCTTATTGAAGAAGGCGAACCGACGGAGAGTTCGGGAGGGCTTGTAGCGTGACACCTTTCCTTTACTGTCAAATTGGAGCCAATGTGACTTCTTAGCCGCTAGACACCAAATGACCGGTATTCCATCTTTCAAGGCTCGAAGAAGGGCGTAGATGAGAAAGGTCAACTTGCCTGGATCATTCTTCAAGTGGTCAATAGTAGCTCCTGTAAAAAAAAATTGGTAGAGAAACCCACCGATCCCAGGTTGTCCTAGAACAACAAGTCCTCGTCCTGAATAGAAATTCGCCCCCAGAAAAGTCTTCTTCACATGATCATAAATCTTCAGATACACTTGGAGAACGAGAATGGCGGGAGGAAGGTTTGGGTTGAACCGATATATGCCGAGTGGAGGGAGGTGCGCATTCACCTCGAGACCTTCGAGGTCAAGGTCTTTCGCATAGGTTGATATCCGGGCTCCCCATTCGAGGCCACGATACATTCTGGAAGTCATGCTTGGTAATAATTGAGCCTTGACGAGGGTAAGGTGAGTGCGAACCGCTGGGGGAGGTAGACGACGAAAGGAGGAGTGCCTTGGTCCAGATCATGCCCCTTGAACTGCTGAAACCGGTCAGATTATGAATCGCCATAGCCAAGCAAAGACCAACGCATGTTGCTATCTCTTGCTCGACGCTGAACTCTTCATGATCGAATCTAACGATTGACAATCGATGTCCACTTAAGTTGCATGTTCTGATTTTGGGCTTGAATGCGCTGCATTGCTTCTCCACAACTCCTTAAGTATAAGAAATCTCGTATCGGGGCACGGATATCATGTCATTAGGATATATTAGGGAGCCGGAACGCCCGACATCAGAGACACGCGAGTTGTGGGCCACTGGCCGGTGTTCCAAGCAAACATGATTAACGATTGTAACCTACCATTCCCGGTCCAGTTTACCATCCCCGCAGGCGGTTGTATAAGAGAGGCCATGGGCCATTGATCCCCAGTTTTCTCCTTCTTTTCTTCTTTTCGGCTACCAAGCGTATTTGGATGTCAATAGTTGTTCGCCATTCCCCCGGGCATACCGTCAACAAGAGCCAGGTGCGACTGTTTGGGCGGACCTGAGGCAAGCTGAGAGACCATACGTGATGGTCAGCGTTTGCTTGGCGAGTGACGTCATGAGCTTAATTTCCGAACACCACGGTCAGAATTGAAACCGACGTCTCGCATTCAGGAATACCTCAGTTACCAGCGTCTCGCAAACGCCCGACTATCTTCTTATATACCGACATATCAGCACAAGTTCAACAAGCATCCCAACCGCCTTTTGCCATCCAAATATTTCCTGCACTGTCAACTCAACGATGATCCCCTGCAGAGTCCTTGAGATTTGACCTATTCACTCGGGCCCTTCGACTTCAATGTATGTCCCCAGTTTCGGGCATCGTTGGCTATCAAATCAAGTCACGACCTCGGTATCGAGGCTGACCGTGCGTGGATGCTGGATGGGTCGTTATGAATGATGCGTGCGCAGGAGAGGAGGGCGAGTAGCTGGCCGTCCCAGTATTAAGTTATATCTAATCGGTCTTTTCTAACGAGATGTCCTTTGATCTCTGCCAGGCCTTGCAAGCGCTCGATGCGGTTGCGATCCCCTTAGATGGGCTTGTGGCCGGTCGGGCACGATCTCACCCGTTGTACAACTGGACCTTGTATGCAAAGGTTCACCGTATGATTGAATGGACTATCGTCCGAAAAGCCTTCTCAAGCTCAATGCGCCAAACCGTCGATAGCAGTGGCTTGTGAGGCGCTCCCTTATTAGCTTAATGTCGGAATTGGTATGTCCCACATGTCTCACTTGGCATTTGATCCCTAGAACAAGTTGAATTCGTATTGATATGGTGCTGCGATAGTTATTGTCAAGGACTATCCCACTAGGAATTGTGTAGGTTTTGTCTCTCACCGTCGGCAATCACCCATATCCAAATCGCGTTTCGATTTATAGAACTATATGTTCGACACAAAGGCTAGCGACAACGCAATGTGAGTGCTTCGTTGTATCAACCTGCTGGCGATGCCTACCGTGTCTCATTTTGTCTACACCTCTACCATTAGTCATCGTAGAGGATACTCTCGAGAGCACCTCCACCTCGTCATACCTCGCTCTTTTCGCTGGAAGTGACTCAAAGTTTCTCTGGCTCTCAATAAAGGGGCGCCTGCGTTGTTTATGATCTACACAGAAGGAAGTGCTACTACGGCGGCGGCAAGGTTTGTCACTAATATCCCACTCATTACACCTGATATCATTGAAACTGATACCCCTCGCCTTGTCTATTAGCTCGAGTGGCAGCGGGAAGAAATCCATAATTGGGCCCATCATAAATGGGTTGTCGGTGACCTCTTGCTGATCTGCCTCGGTGTCATCGTCAGTGTCTTCCTTTACTAGAAACGACGAGATGAGGAACGCAACTCAGTGATACGAGATGACTGCTGTCAGTTGGAACCCCTACACAGGACCTCCCTCGATGCCATATCAAACGCTCGGCATACGCCGCAGTAGGAAATTATGATGAATCCACACGCCGCCGTGATAACTCCTTACAGGTTCTCTATGACCGCAGATCTGAGGCTCGTCCCGTGGAATGCTCGAACTGGGACTCTTCGGAGAACATGAACTCGATGTACGGCGTCTCAATATGAACCCCGACGGCTTCAACCCATCCACCAACGTCCAACCATATTCACGGCTCGCCATGAACCCCGTAGGGGTCTCATAGCAGGTTTTGTATGTTTATCCTGCTATGCAAGCTTCGATCGCTCAACATCATTCCCCTTATCAGTCAATCCAATACGGAGGACCTCAAGTTTAATAGTTGAATGCACGCGGGGACCCGATCATGGTTGAGGCGAGGCAGAGCGAAGAATTTGTGACGGCGTTGTCGAATACCTTTGATCTAGATTGGGGATGGGAAAGTGAAAGATGGTGTACAGCTCGCGCATGTCAGATACATTTGGTCCCCCGCCTGGAGGCCCCCATGTACCATCAGGTTATCCCTTTCGGGCGCCGTGTTGCATTGTATTTCTAGGCTTTTCCAATGACATTACCTGATATCCTACGGAACGCATACAGTTGTAAAACGAGTAAACCGACTTATATAACCCAAACTCCTCTCGCATAATCTGCTTAGCCCTCCATGCTTCCGCCAACTCGCAACGTCTGCGTACTCCAATCTCTCAATTGAGGTGCAGTTCGTCCGAGATACGCTCTCCGCGTCCTCGCCCATTCAGACCTAAGAATCTCAAGCTGGGCTTCTTCTCTTCTTGTATCTCTCCGAGACGTGGTTTTCACCGATTCCTCCCAGTCTTTCGTCCTTTGTATCAGTCCTTCACAAGTGTCATCTAATCGACACAGGAGTGCCGCCTCTGGCCGTAGACGAAAGGCTTCCCGCACGAAGGTGGCCACGAGTCCGAACATCTCGCAACTGATCCTGCTCTGGCCCTCGTACTGCAAAGATGTATTGACGTACTCAGCGAGAGCCTTCATGGCAGCGTCGGACATTGTGGGAGCCTGGTCCACGTCAAGAAATACTACATCAAGCCCTGTCGCGTGCCATCTTTTCAGAAAGAAATACGCCACATTACGGCGCGTTTGTTTGTGTGTAGTGGCGGCGGTCCATTTCTGGAGTGCGGAGACAAATCCATCGCTTACACTGGCTCCGCTGAAAGCGGTGGCCAGTGTGGTGTCTGAGCGAACTGACGCGACAAGCCATCTCCAGATATGGCTCTCCGTAGCCGGTGTAGGACTGTCCTGAGACCCGATCAGGCTGTCATGTACTGCACGGGCTAACTGGGGCGGAAGGAGAAGAGGTGAGGCTATGTTGTGGTCGTCGATCTCGCTCCAGGCTGCAGATCCAAGGGTGGCCAGGACTTCATGAGTGGCTTCCAAGATGTTTCCCGATGTGGTCTGCAACGCTCGAGTTAAGATATGAGATACTGAGGCTGGAAGTAGTGACCCATCGATCTCTGGGTAGAGGTTCAGGATGTGCTCCTTTTTCCAGACTTCCGAAATGACGCGAATCCCGTGCGAAACATCCCCATCGGTGTCGTGGACTTCCGCGAAGGCCCCCATCACTGTGCTGACCGCCTCGCGGGTATACTCCAGGCGAGCAGCATGCACCATTGGAGATCCAAGGAACATCAACAGCTCGGCGAGGTATGCCACGAGCCATGTTCTTAAGGGCAATATTTCTGTAGTTTGAGTAGTGCGCATGACGTTTCGAAGGTGCGGCCATATAATTATTTGTAAAGCCGCGATGGAATTTTGACTTCCAGGAGACCTGCGGCAGTACCTTAGCACCTCTGTATGAAAGCGAACCAGATCCTCAGGATCGACGTGCTCTGAGTAATGTTCATCGTGCGCCTTTAGCATTTTCGTGATGTACCATAGTACATCCGTCCTATGCAAGGCACGAAAGGGATCAGCTTTGGTTGAGGTTATACAGCAATAAAAATAAAAATAACGGACCCTTTTCGAGCCGACCACACACCCTCAGATATTTGGTCCGCAGATTGTAGTGATCCATCAGCAAGACCAATAGCCTCCAAGCATAGGAAGTTGCCGACGGAACTGTCGTATTCGGAGATCGAAAGGATAGCTTGCACAATGGGTATGCTGCGAAACGAAAGCCTCATCGAACTCCAGATGACGACAATCTGGGCCGATGTAAGGCCGTCTAACCGGGAACATATGAAAGGATACACCCAGTCCTCGTTATTGGAGACCCGTCCAACTCCCGTTAGGTGAAGGGCAGCACAGATGGTTACGAGGTCTCCGGGTCCATCCATCGAAGACTCTTCAGCCGAAGCTACCAGTTGGCGTATGACCGCGGTCATGGTCCAAGTCCCGATCTCGGTGTGAGTCGCGGTGTGAGCCCAGTGCACGGGATCTGCACTAACAACATGCCAGAGAGCTCTCCCGAGTATCAATGCAGCTTGCTCTGATCCTTCCTTTTCGTCATACAAGTCGTTCAGAGCTGCACCAAATCGTTGGACTAGTTTCGAAAGATGGGGACTTTGAGAGACGATCTGCACAGAGAAGAATTCGGATAAAGCCGGGATGTTCTCGACACATGCGATGATGTCTTCCTCCGCAGCCGCATTCTCTAGCATCCAGGCTACGCACTGTGCGGGGATGTCTTCACTCCCCGTGTTTGCGGTGTTTTCCCAACCCAATGCCGAATCGATCCACAGGACCGTCCGCGTTTTCCATCTCCTGGTCTACACCATGATCCAACAATCCCCTCTGACGAACCTCCACGCATCCCGGATCCGCTTGGAACTAATCCGCACCATTTGCGTCCGCCTAAAGATTCCTCCGACGAACCTCTCCAAACCTGCGCCAATGAACCTCCACGAAGAGGAAAAGACTGACAAGATGGTTATTGATTCCAATGCGAGCTTGCGTATGACCGCAGATCCTGCGAATTGGTAGGGACAAAACGTATCCAAAGCGCCAGCAATCATCGTGAATCCGTACGACGCGGCCCCGATTGCTGTAATAGCTATGACCACAAGCGCCACAGGCTTGTTAGTGAACCAGAGGAGGTCGCTAAGCGCCGCGAAGAAGAGTCCGACTGAGATGAGAAGGAGTGTCGGCAGCGCTTCCACAACTTGTCGTAGCCCCCATGACTCAGCAGCCAACCATTTCTTCCTCCGTATTAATGCCTGCATTTCCTGTGACCCGATCTGCCTAGTATCACGTTCATAGATCCGAAGCCATTGCTTGGCTAACACACCCCCCGTTGCGACCAAGATGCTGGTACAAAGACTCGCGAAGAACATACAGTTTTGTCGGATGGCGGCATGGCTGGGTGAGAAGGGTGGGTTGAGGTCACTTGGAGTGATGGTGGAGTTTCCCGCTTGCATAGCTATGAGCGTGAGTAGCGCATTAGTTCGGTATGATGGTGGGGCGGTTAAGGTGGGGATTGTCAGAACGACGAAGGCAGTGTTGATGGCTGAAAAGAGGCCAGCCTAAATAATCTATAATCAGCTAGGTGGTCCATTAAGAGGAGGAGGGGAAATGGACTTGCAAATATAAGGAGGGCATCTAGATTCTTGTCCAATGGCCCGATCATCACTTGGTCCTTCTTACGAGCAAGGTTGTCATATTTGCCCCAAAAATCCCTCTTCTCTCCGAATACGGCGGGCCTTTCAGGCTTGTGGCGACGAGGCATCGTATATCAGCGCTGTTTGAGACGATGGGTTGCCGCTGGGAAACTATGATTGGGGGGGGGGTTGTGGTGGTGAAATCCGGAAAGATGGAGGTTGCGTTTGGTTGTAGCTGCCTGCCTAAGAACATGTGTTCAAATGCATGGGCGAGGTGGCGTGCATGGCTCAGGGTCATAAATGTGCGCTTACTGACCAACGGGCTGGTACGTTGATAGCGTGATCCTGGATTCCGCATTACCCCCGTATGTGGAATGATAATTATAGGAACCAGTTTGGGGGCATCAGGGTCGATGGCATGTGACCCGTATTCATCCTTATCTATCTGCAGCGTGGAATGCCAACGTCCAGCGTTCTATCGGGGGCCATCCATTGAAGTAAGAAAGTCCTTCAACAATCATTAAGAACAACTTCATCATATTGTGGTCCTAGCGAGCGCCCACTGAGATATTGTCACAATCTGAAGGCCTCATATAGCGATAGAACCTGACTTCGTCTTGAGTTCCACACGTCAAATATGCATGGTTGGACAGGTTTAAGGCTTAGAGACATTTGTAGGATATTGAAGTAAGAATGCAGTTCGCGATCAGCATGGAGATTATCGAACAGTGGCGATCGCAGGCCACACAACCAGCCTGGAAGGCGTACGTGTTGGACTGGGAAGAAGCGAAGAAGCCACGTGTTGCGCGAGATACCAGCCACCGTCATTTTCTGAAGCATGTCCACCCCAAATATCCTATCCCAATCACAGGCCGCTACTATTCCCATTCAGTCAGTACGTATCCCATAGTACTCCTCGCTGTCCATGGCTGCTTGAATTTGGGGATTGGACTGGATGCCGACCTTGAGCTATACAACGCTCACTGGTACAAGTTCGGTCTTTGCTCCTTCGTGGAATAGCTACGTTCAACGCATGACTTAGGACGAGAGCAATGGCCCATGACTGGTGGATTGGATCGGCGAGGAGATCAGCGGTCAATTGTTCTACTTTTCGTCGTTTCTATATGCGAGTAGTCCGTCACCGATCGCACGTCTAGCACTGCATAGGCAAATATATTGTGTATATAAACGACCTCAATTATGAATGAATTTCCTCCAGAAAATGAAGTCGCGAATATTGAGCCATAATACCAACAGTGTGGTGATACGAGGGGCGCTGTGCCAACAAAGACGTTTGTGTTGATGTCGACATTACGGGCAAGGGCGAGATGCCAGTGACGATGCTGTGGACGATTCGATCCATCTCCTCAGGATCAACTGTCCTCAAACGAACTTTTGCGTCCCGGATAAGATTGCGATATTTCTCGAGAGTGGTGACTAGATCTACTTCGGTGCCCGACGCTGAACCCATACGAAGCTCGAGCTCAGGGATGGAATATTGCTCAGAGTCGAGGCAGTCATCGCTGTACTCTAGGTAATCCTCGCGAAGGCAATCTTGTTTAAGCGAAAGGTAAGTTTAAAATATCGAGTTTGACAAAAGAGGTTTCGCTTGCAGTGGTGACTGCCTCAGATCTCACCACGATGAAGAGAACTCCCATCTTCCTTCCCATCCTGTCCTTCCAAACTTCGCCGTCTGTCACCCGAACCAACCTCATCTCCACCTTCCAAACCAGTTGTATTATTGCCGTGACCGCCACTTCTAGTCCCATCCCTGTCTTGACCGGCGCTATCCCAGCCTCTCAGATTAGCTTTGTCTTTGCCTTGAATAGTGCAATAGCTGCCGTACCCCTCTCCAACTCAGCATCATCAGGCCTCGAACCGCCCATTCCTTCCTCCTTACTCGCCAACATCACATTCGAAACAGATACAGACAGAGAGGCGGTGGATTTGCATAGCGGTTGAGCGACCGGCGTAGGAATCCCCAGACCAAACGTAGTGAGTATTGAGGCCCATCCACCCTGGACGAGTTCAGGTGGTCGCTGCAATGGTCGAGGTATGGACTATTTGGGGCGATTGATCAAGGATGGGATATCGGTACATGCCCCGAGGTAGTACATGGACCGAAAGAAGCGGATATAGCGCTTCTGAGATGGCTTAAGGTACTTGAGGATCGATGAGTCGGATGAGGGAATCAACATAGTGTTGGGAATGTTATCCCAAAAGGCATGAAACATATCCAGCGTATCGGTCAACATTGGCGGCGAGCAAGATGTTGATAACATCTCGATAGCGATAGTGCCATCGTCAAGCAAGGCGAAATGTTGGAAGACGGAATCGATGACGAGCATACCAAATCTTGCGCTGTAGAGTTGACCCCAGAGATGGACGTAGAATACCGATTGATAGACTCCTTCACGATGAGTCCATGCAGCATCGAAATATCTGGATTTCCCATAAACTCTGTCCTGTCGAAACCCAAAAATTCAACGAGAATACCTTCCAGCAGTGGCGATGACTCCGTCTGGTTAGTTCTGCCAATCGCGCAAAGTCGCCGATATGGCTTTGGTGCGTTTGGAAGTTAATCCGTCCCTCTGCGAGGCACGGCAGGTCGTTGATTTGGACGCAATGGTGGTAGAATATGGGACAGATTTGAGTACGACAGTGTGGTGATCGGGGACGCTTGGATTGGGGTTCCCACAGTCGATATCTCGGCTGGCGCTGGCAGTAGCGGATTGCAGGATAGGTACTGGTGCGTGCGAATCTGTAGACGAGTTTGGTGGTCCGGAGGGATGAAGTGCTGCTACGTGAAATGTCAAGCCATACAAGACTTGAGGGATGGCAAGGTGATGAAGAGAAGGAGATTGTGACGATCCCACGCACCTGCATCCTGCCCCCTCGATGTCTTCGGCACTTTTTTTCCCGCCGAAATCTCATCCCCATTATCATTCTTTGACCTCGTCCGCTTTGCTTTCTTCCCATCCTTGTCTGTCTTGGCGGTCTCAAATTTCTCGATCCTCTCTCGAACAACGGCCAGATCCTCCCACCTTTCACAAAATCCTTCCTGTTTAATATGGAACTCCACGAAGTGATCAAGACGATTCGTATCACACAGACCCCTACCATTCATGAAACCTTGACCGAGGGCCTGCAGACGCGTAGTGAGCCTATATTCATCGTCCATGTAACCATCCTGGAAATCTTCTCGAAGCTCTTACCACTCAATAAGATCAAGACAATCGGATGTGGATCGGATAACGACGCGTTGATGTTGATATTCTTTGTCGGGGTCAAGCAGGATGGGAACGAGGTGTGCGATGTTTGCAGACATCCGATAAGAGTTGGTTCGTAATCAGTTGTATCTGTCCGCCCACTTTTCTATGGTCTCAGGTTTGCGACTCGTCCAAGAGATTTGATGATATAGAACTAGCTGGCTTTGTAGGTGTGTCAGGAGGGAAATTCCACAAGGTGGATGTTCGATGCGTTGGCACTTCCCCACCCAGAAGAGGCTGGATGACGTCATAACAACGATCTCGGTGCCATCGCCTAGGTTTGCAGCTTCACCCCTTGTCATTCAACTGTGCAACTGTACCTGGTAGTCTTAACCCTGAACTGGTCGACTCTTAAATATAGACACAAATTCAAGTTGCTTAAGATCATTCTAGCGGCTTATCACCCTTCGGGATCGCGATAGATGAGGGTGCGTCGTCGTCGACAATAAACGCAAGATGTGATAAATCATTATGACCTTATTGTCCTGGTGACCTCCTCTGAGAGGATGGCTGTTGCGTGTCATCCATCGTGGCGAATATGCTGTCGGCTTTTTCGTGCGAGGGATTTGACGAATATATCAATGGGGTCGCCCACGACAGTCTCTATATTTTAGAAGTTTATGGTGGACTTGGAACAATGCTCCCTTACATTTGGGAAATAAGGAGTATTTGTATTCTGATGCCCGAGTATTGCTCCGGAAATTCGATGCGTCTGTATCATGTCTCGTTTTCGAGCGCTTCGATCAATCATGAATGCCATATTCGATATTACCATCTATGGTGCATCATTGAACTATACTATCTGAACCCAAATTTGTATCTCGTATTATGATTGCCTTAATCGTCGTCGTTAGTGTGGTCATCGCCATTACCATCACCATTGTGGGTTTCTTCAGCTCCCTGCCCCTCTTCCACCCCCTCGACTGAATTTCGCTCTAGGTCCAATCCACACCATTCCGTGAAGTCGGGAAACATTCGCATAACTCTTCCAGTTAAGTATTCATGAGGGAAGTAGAGTGTGGTAAGCCTAGCCGGCAACTCTTCGCAGTGTTCACGTCTTCCCTCCAAGGATACCTCACGTCCAGCGCGGTGCCGTACGCAAGCCAGTATGGCCTCTGGCTCTAGCCCATCACACCGCCCAAAGGATAGATGCACCAAGTTGGGAAGTGGCCATCTGAGCGTTGTGATCCCATCTACAATGACCTTGGACGGCTGGGCGAGATATGATATGAAGGTTTCTGTATCAGGTATAGTGAGGTCCAGACCCGTGATGACGGCGGATAGTTGGTCAATGATAGGCATGAATGCATGCGAGGAAGTGATGTCACGGATGATCAAGGAAATGGGTGAGGAGATCGAGGGACTGTGTAGGTTGTCCACGAGCCAAAACAGGGTCTCCAAGATGAAGGCATCCGTAAACCGATTGCATGAGACTTGGATATGTATAAATTGATCCAAGTTGCTATTATCCTCCTTCTCATGATCTTCATCGATCTTTGCTGTGGCATTGTACTGCAGAGTATCAAGTGTGATAGAAATATTCACCCTGCTCACAGCAAGGAGCATGGACGAGAGGCTGGGAATAAGATGTTTCATCGCAGTGGAAAATGTGGGTCCAGTAGCTTCAGCTTGGTCAACATCGAAGTTCTTGCATGAGGGTATACGGATCTGTTGGAGAAGGTGTTCGGTCATGAGTGGGTGGACCCTTATAGACAGGTGATTGAGTCGAGGGAGTTCGACTGTGAACGTTCCTGGTAGTATGGAACCTGGATGTAAGTCTGGCGGAAGGTGGAGCTCGAAGCTAGTGAGATCGGGACATGATTGCAAGACGTGCAGAACTTGTCGTGCTGAAGGGCCATCCCCGTAGGTATAATTGATACGCAACGTCCATAGGCGAGAGAGGAGACCGGATTCCCAAGGAATCCTGATGTTCACCAGGGTAAGGTGACGGAGTCTACCGGCGCTTCCACAGAAGAGGTTAAGCGCCGTTTCCATGTCCCCCAGAATATACAACTTCTCCAAGAGCGGCGCAAGCCGCTGTTCCAGATTTTTCAAAATCGCCACTGTCATTTCAGACATCTCGACAAACTTCCATCTATGAACCTCTTGGAATATCCTCGCCTGTCGAGATGGGTCGTAGAGGGTACGATCGTCTAAGCTAAGATAAAGAGGGACCTGGCCTGATCTGGCCAGACATTCGAGGTTGGCTCCATAGGGGTGATATGAACTGATATAAGCCCACAGCGATGGTGCATTGTGCATGATTTCTCTCCATTCGTGGCAAACGAACACGAGGGTCGCCAGCAAGCGCACCTGCATTCTACCCCAGTGATTCAGTCCCATAGAATTATCGATCGACTTCAAAGAAAGTGCGAAAATCTCGACGAGTAGGTCGTTTGGAAGGCGAGAGATCGGAGAGAGGGTGTTATGGTGGTGTGCCTTGGCGCAGCGAAGGCGGTGCAAGCCACCGCTGAAGGTCTTAAGAGCGTCATCGAATGAGCGCATCATGATCCCGGACCTCTGAGGCTCTGTGAGCGTTGGATCGTTCCTATATCACAGTAGATACAACAGTCGATTAGAGGAATCAAGTCAGCAAGCGAGAATAAACTCACAATGATAGTTGAGATACGGCTGTCCTAGAAGCCCCCTCTGAGAAGATATTGAGTGCCTGCACCATATAGTCATCCATGGTAGTAGATCGTAAGTTGTCAACGAACATCTACTTTCGGATGATTCATCACAACACACACGTGCCTTCTTCTAGTCGGTATTCGCTCAAATAGAATTCAGAGGCTGAAAGGATGTGACAGGAAGATAGGCATGGTGGCCTTGGGCCCGATTTGTTGAACTAGATGATTCCCGATGCTTTCTTCACTGGCAGTTCCAGTGACTTCTGACGTGATCTAGTACGTTAATAGCTCTTAGCCAATGCCAATGATTTTTCAGCCTGGCCCCGATTGTGGCTAGGATGTTAGTGCAGAGATTAAGCGAAGGATTTGATGTTTTATCGAATGGAGGTGAGGGTGGGTCAGAAAGATGGATTGAGGTCGTTCTTAGGAGGAGTGAAGTTTCCGACCCGCATGAGGATGGCTGTGCTAGTGAGAGTGAAGGCGATGAAGACGCCGTCGACAGGAGAGAACAGACTAGCCTAATCAGATCCATGTCACTCCTCACAACTGTGTATCTCTGTAAGTGGTGCCCACACATGAGCCTTGTAAAGAAGATAATACTAGCAGGGATACATCAGGACATCATCGTGGAGCCCGATCCATCGCATGACCTGTATAATCCCCCGTACTTCCACCAGCCCGCACCGCTTGCGTATTGCAACGTCTCATCCCGAACACGACTGGCTCCTGCATATGCCCTCCGCGCCCTCGCCCACCCGAGGGCAAGAACCGCAAGCTCAGCTTCTTCTTCTGTCGTATCGACTGTTTCAGAATCCCGCCTTGCTGCCAGCACGTCGTCCCACCTCTTCGTCCTTTGTATCAACGCTTCACAAGCAAGATCCAACCCAAAGAAAGCTGCCGCCGCTGGCCGTAGAAGGAAGGCCTGTTGTACGAAGGAGGCAATGAAGATAAGGATCTCCCCAGTGATTGTATCCCGATAGTATGTTGTCAAATACTTCTGAACATATTGGGCAAGGGATCTCATGGCGGTATCAGCCATTTCGGAAGCATTTTCCATTTCGGGATACGCTCTATTGGTGGCCTTCAGGTGCCACCTTTTCAAGAACAAATATGCGACATTCTGAACCGTTTCCTTGTAAAGGAACCTAAAACTCTGCTCGTCCATCCATAGTAGGCTGGATGTGAGTAAGGAAGTAGTACCGGATTCGTCGAAAGACGTGGCTAGTGTTGCATCCAATTGAATTGAGGCCGCTAGCCAACGCGAGATAGTTCCGCCTGTGGATGACCAATGTTTCGGGAGCCTGCCCAAACTTCGAAGTATGGCGGAGCCGATCTCAGGTGAAAGGAGAAGACCTGGGTCCATCCTGGGCGTATGAATGTTTCCCCACGCCATGTCTCCAAATGCAGCCAGAACGTCACAAGCGGCGTCTGATACTTGTTCAGAGGTAGAATCTAATGCGCGAATTAAAAGGGGATATACTGAATGGAAGCGATGCGCGAGGTCTGTGTAGTTGGCGCTACTTGGGCCGGACTGTGTCGAAATAACGGTCCTGATGGCGTGAAGTGCATCGATAATATCCACATCGGTAACGAATCTAACTTGAACCTTGGCGATACCATTGACCACTGTGTCGATTGCATCTGAGTTGTAGCGGAGGGAATTGTCGGCTTGAGATATGCAACAGAAGCATAGCAGAAGCTCGGTGACGTATGCGATGAGCTCAGCTTGCAGCTTTTCAGCCTTAACAAGTAAGTTCCCTGAGAGTTGTTCTTCCCAATCATCGTTGGCCGACGCCCGAGGCGGCCCCACGAAGCTAGCTATCCGGTAATCATGCACGGGATGGCAGCGCACCAAGACACGTGACAGATGTTGTATGATCGTCCGGACAACAGTATCGGAGTATTCGCTCCGGGAAGCCGCTCCGGGTGAAGATCGAAAGTGTTGTAGTACCTGCGTATGATACTGAAGCAGGTTTTCGCAATCGACGCCCTCCAAGATTAGTCGATCATGCGCTTCCAACGTTCTGATAATATAGTTCGCAATGTTCGTCCTACATGATACATAACATGTAAAAGTATCAGTTTGAGGATAACGGATGGGTTCAAACGAAATCACATACCCATTCCGAGCCGACCAGATATCTTTGATCCATTGATCCCACTGATCTAGTGGTTGCCACCATTTTCCAGCAAGATCCACGATTTCTAAGCACATGAGGCTGATGAGCGAATCTTGATATCCAGTGCTCGGATCGACAAGGTGAAAAGGGATGTCATAACGCAAAAGCTTCATTGCACAAAAGAAGTCCAGGATGGTGGACGGACGGCAAGATGGAAGTACTGTCATCGCCTGGTCCATGATATAGTCATCTATCTGGCCTCTATCCGAAGCCGTTGCACGTAGCGCTAGGTGAGCTGCAGCGCAGAGCGCCCAGAGATCTCCGGAAACAAGCCGCAGGCCAAGCGCACTCATTACCCAGCTCACATCCAGGGTTCGACCCACACCTTGAGCCCAACGGATTGGATCTGCGATGACGACATGGACGATAGCTCTCCCGAGGACCAGCGCAGACTGTTCTGATCCTTCTATCTTGTCGACAAACACATCGGTAAGAGCTGCGTCAAACCGTTGGACCAATGTCGAGAAAAGTGGGCTGTGGGACACGACGATCGTGGAGGAGAGGCTGGAAAGGCTAGGAATGTTCGCGGCACAAGCGAGAATATCTTCCTTTTCGGTCGTGTTCTCCAACATCCAAAGGATGGAGTGCACGTGGATGGTTTCGGGTCCTTTGGCTGTGGTCTCTGCCGGTCTCAGCCTTAAGCCAGCCAGCAGCGTCCGCTTTAACAAGGAGCCCAATCCGAGAGATCTCGACACTTGCCTTCCGGCCATGCTTATACCTTCTAGCATCCTCGAAAATTCTGGAAGGTGCGTTCGGATGCGCCTAGCAGTATCAGTCCGCAAGAAGGATCCTGACAAGAATTTTCCCGACTCCAGAGTAAGCTCACGTATGAAGGTCGATACTGTTGTTTGGTAGGGACAGAACTCGTCGGCGGCGGAAGCGATCACCGTAAGTCCATAGAAAACAGCTCCAGCTGCGGCAAGCGCCGCGACCACAAGAGCTACGGGTGGGCTGGTGGACCAAAGTAGGTCGCAGAGTGCGGCAAAGAAGAGCGCGAGTGATATGAGCAGGAGAGTGGGGAGCGCTTCGACGACAGGCCGTAATCTCCAGGACTCAGCACCCATCCATTTCTGCGCCCGGAGTTCAACCTGCTTCTGACGTGATCCAGTCTGTCCAGTGCGTTGGTAGCTCTGTAGCCACTGTTTTGCCAGCATGGCCCCAACAGCAGCTAGGATACTGGTGCAGAGACTCGCGAAGAATGTACAGTTTTGTCGGATGGCGGTGCGGGTGGGTGAGAAGGATGGATTAAGGTCGTTCTGAGTGAGGGTGGAGTTGCCGACTTGCATGACGATGAGTGTAAGGAGGGCCTCGGTTCGATACGACGGTGGAGGGCTTAGGCTGGCGAGCGTGAGAACAATGAAGGCGGTGTTGACGGCGGAGAAGAGGCCAGCCTAAGTGAACTCATATCAGCAGGTATGCAAGGGAGTATATGTCATAGGAGTGCTCACGAAAATTAGGAGAACATCGAGATTCTGGTTCAATCGGTCAAGCATCACTTTGTCTTTGGAATCGGCGAGATTATCGTATCTTAGCCAAAAGTCCCCCTTTTCTCCAAACATGGTCGGCTTTTCAGGCTCGTCTTGCAGAGACATCTTGCTTGCTGTGTGTGTCGATGATGGTTGAGATGTTGTGTTATCGCTGGTAGGACGTTGTCGAGAAATAAGCAGAAGGCTATGGCAGTGCGTACTGGAAGGTGGCTGTGATATGTTGGCATCGCGTTACTCAGCATTCGTCCCAAATCTTTTTGAACGGTAGCATATACACACCCAGCGGTAATCATGGATGACTTCATAGAGCAGGCGCTGAACCCTTTGCTGGCTAGTACCGCTATGAGGATCCCTAAGTCTGGAATATCATCAGTCCCAACTGATTCTGCCATGTCGTTTTCCTGGCCCAAGTCCACGAACAAACGATCCGTGCAAGAGTACCATTCTTTTCAAAGCAGCGTGAAGACGTTTAACGAACGGTTGTCGCATCGGGTAAGGGTCAGAGGACGCGAACGCAACACTCAACTTCCTATCGCCAAACTCCCCAACGAACTGTTCACCAAAACCTTCAGCCTATGCATCAAAGTTGGGGATCATATTTTCTCCCATCGAATATCGTCCTCGTTTCAACGACTTGAGCCCTTTCGCACACCATCGCTATAGGCCTTTGCTCACTCGGACTACTGCACGACGTCAATCAAAGGTGTCTTATCAGATCCTGAAGCGTCCCTCTGCGTGTTGGGTGCGACGATAGTCACTAGAGCGACTGCTCTACCGGGCATCGGTTGTATATGCACAGGATATGTCAGGCGGCACGGAAATGGCGACATGGCGAGTTCGAGATTGTAATTGATGTGTCCAACGATCTCCTCGAGCGTCTCTCAAAGCTGTGAGTACTACTGCTAGAGACTCTTAATATCGACTGTTGGATGAATTCCAGGTATGGCTATGGATCTCTTTGGTAGAAGAGCAGGCTGACTGTGGAATCTTACCTTGACCTCGATGGTCATTCTCCGGGATTCTGGCCTCCCTTCGTGGTTGGTGTCGCTCAAATTATCAAGCGGGTCGCCCGAAGGTCCCAGCACTCGCCAGGTCGTCTAAATTCTACACGCGTGCCCCAATCTCTCCGTGTTGGAGCTCACATTTGACGACTGTGAAGCAGGCCCGCCACCTCAAGCGAAGGATGCCATTGCACTTCCCGACTTAACTAGCCTCCATCTACATCTCAACTCTCAAACGGTTCAACATGTCCTCCCACGCCTGCGTATCCCGGCATGTACAACCTTCATCATCACCTGTGAACCGGAACGTAATCTTGTCCTTTCGGATGCAATGGAACACCTCGTCCTCATCTTTTAATCCGGGATTTGCGCTGCAACGGAACTCCTCATCGAGATTAGCCCAGAAACGCTCAGCTATGATGCAACAGCGGGCGCAGGTGACGATGACCCGGTTCCGATCTCCATCCAGTTGGCGGGATACGCTATGGCCTCACAAATCCTCCAATGGCTTCTCGATCGGTTACACACCACGACATTCTCGCTGCCGGTCACACTGGACCTTACCAGCCTTGACGAGTGGCCTCCTGTGAAGGATATCCTGGAACAGCTATTGCCTTTCATAACACATCTCAAAATGAATCTACTCGGCCGACATGTACGCCCTGCCATCCTCTCGTATCTCGAAACGCTTGTGACGGCGTCAGGGACTTCTCGCTGGCCGCTCTTAAAGCTATCAAAGCTTTCTTGCGGCGGCCACCTAAATTTGGATCCAAAACTCGTCGTTGCATACCTGAGAACCGGCGGGGAATGGGCTCTAAAAAATGCCGCGGGCTGGGGGACCTGCCGATTACCCTAACTCAGCTTCGGCTTCCCGACAATGGCCCTTGGGCAGACGACGTTGCGCGATTGACGGGCGATTGGTAAGGGTGGTGGTCTGGTGCGATCCAAACGGGGTTGACGTGGAAGATAGTGATGGTTGACAACCACAACAGCATGATATACGAGGGTATTGGCTCAGGGAGGACGATGAAAAGGTTCGGTCGTTGGTTGCGCAATGTGGGTGCGAGATTACTTTAGTCCCGTTGTGCCGTATGTAACTGCCTGTAACGGCAGCGGGAATGTTTTCGAATGTTAGTCAGGATGCGAATCTCTATGTTGCATTTCATTCATCTCCAGCTCCTTCAAACCCATATTGCTGCACTCATGGAAGACTTCATGGATCAAGCTATGAACATCATTGACTTCCTAGTGGAAGGGGCTTCCAGAGCAGCAAGGTTACAATTCTCGTAAGTATGACTTTCCAAACGCGTCCTCGAGCTCTTCTGACCAGCACGAGTTTAGAGAGAATACGTCTAGACTGGACGCTTCAGAATCAGAAGGGGAGTTCCTTCTTTTCCAATCACTTTTGAAGATGTTCGAAGAACGGATCCAATTTCGGCTGCGAGTCAAGGTTCAACAACACAATGCCAACATTCCCATCCATCGCCTTCCCGACGAGCTCTTGATTCGAATTTTCCGATTCTATTCGTTGGGGAATAACCACTATAGTGCACTCCACACTATTGCTCTCGTTTCGCCAGTGTGGGCTAACCTCGTCTCCAACACGTCGTCCTTATGGGCCATCGTACACTCCGATCATCCCCGTCGGATCTACCAGGAATGTCTCAGTAAATCAGGGACATCCCCCTTGACGGTCACCTTCAATGATGTCAGATCTGACTGGAGTAGAATGTTCATCTTGGACGCATACGCATTGAGCGTGTTGACGCACGCGGAGAGATGGCGGGCTCTCAGGTTCACAGTAACATCGCCCATGTCCCTTGAAGCTCTGGAGAGTCTCCTCAAGGTCCCAGTACCACTCCTGGAGGATCTAGAGATTAAATATTCTATAGGTACAGGCGACAGAGAGCTCGATATATTCCCTTCTGGAGCAAGTCGACTTCGACACCTCTCCTTAACGAATATCATGGTCCCGCCAGGGTCAGAACTACTCTCCGGTCTGGTAACGCTTACGATATCCCTATCCCAGATCCCAGGGCTCTCAGCGCAGCAGATATTGTACGTTCTTCGCGCCTGCCCTGATCTCATCCAACTCGAACTCAGATTCGCCTATCAAGACGAGTCTTTGATACCTCCTGACACCCACAAAGTCGACCTCCCAAAACTGATCAACCTCGACCTAAAGTTACGCCCTGACGCAATGCAACATATTCTTTCACGCGTTTACGCCCCCTCCTGCACGACGTTTAACATCGAATCGATATATTCAGACACCCGCTCTGCCAAGATCTCGCTACTTTCGGAGGCGACAGAACATCTAACTCCTAACCTCACAAAGGCTATACAGCGAAGCACCACTTTGGCCATCGAAATATCTCCATCCTCGCTGACATTCGCCACAAACGACGCATCGATCCGTCTCCTCCTCCTAGGTGATAAATTCGCCCCACAAACTTTCGAATGGCTATTGGATCGGGTACACATGTATACATCCCCGGCCGGTCCTTCCGTGTCACTCAGAGTCTCAGGCGCAGACCTGCGCTTCTCCACAATTTGCATCATGGCTCTTTTGTCACGCTCAATCACGCATCTTTCTCTGAGACTGGATGGTGGTGATACCCGTGGGCTCGTCACGCACCTCTCCGAACCGTGCGAGACGACTTTCAAATGGCCGCTACCCAATCTCCAAGTTCTTTCCCTTCTAGAATGTCGAGAGGTACAGCTGGAAGATTTGCTGTTCATGGTCGAGAGCCGAGCGGGAAGAGGAAGGTTTCAGGAGACCCACAAATTGCCGGTCAGGCTTTCTAAGTTGTTCCTCCCAGAAGCTTGGGGGCTGGATGCGGCCCAGAAGCTTAAAGAGGTCGTTGATGAGGTCGTTTCAAAGGAGGGGATCGGTTGTTTTCAAGGAGATAAATATTTTTAATTATCAAGGAAAGAATATCATATATAGGAGTGGAAGAGTAGTGACAGCGGGAGTTTTGGCTCTATGTTCGAAATCATTGGACTCCGCTATGCGTGGGTTGATGTCGCGTTTGGTTTGGATGTTTTGATCGAAAGGCACCGGTTGTCGGGCATTATGTTGCCGGTTCTCATGCGCAAACCCGAATCCACCCACCATTGCAGCCCCAAACCGGCGTTCTCTGCTTTTTACCTGGCTAATTGTGAATCAGAACCCAGCTCGGCAAACCTATCCAACGCCCCTCTCGGCGTCATCTCACGTTAGACTGAGCTGTTAACTTACAACCATCGAGTGCACAAACTCGTAAGTCTGAGGTATCTTCTAGATATCTTTCAACCCCTAGAGCTCATGAGACATCTTAGACCATATGCTCGCTCGCCGTAGCCATTCCCGGATTGTCAACCTCGCTCGACCGTCGCTCTCGGCTTTAACCCAAGCTCGGACTCGCAATATGTCCATTATTCAGAACTCCAGTCGTCCAGCACAATGGAAGGCGGCGGCGCCCACCCCTCCCACTCAAACGACGACTTTCTCTCTTCAGTTGTCACTTCCGAAGCTCCCACTTCCGGAATTCGATCGTACCATTTCCAAGCTCAAAGGCAGCTTGAAAGCACTGGCCCGTGATGGTACAGAATGGAGTACTGCTGAGCGAAGGATCGACGAGTTTGCAAAGAGCGAACTTGGTAAGAGATTGCATGGACGGTTGGAGCAAAGACAGCGTGAGACAGAACATTGGCTCGAAGAGTTCTGGGATGATGTAGGTGACCGTATCATGTTTCTCGGAGGTTTTTGCTTATCCTAGCATGTGACTTCAGGCAGGCTATCTCAAGTATAGAGATACGGTAGGCATTTCTAATCATGTCTATAGAATTTGACAAGGCTGACGCATGTTCACGTCATTAGATAATGGTCAATGTCTCGTACTACTGTGAGCTTCATCTAGGATTTATGCTGGACGCCCTTCTGACTACTTTACCAACAACCTGAAGACGGCTTTAAGACCCTGTCCCATCTTCCTCAGAGCCAAACTCACCGCGCCGCAGCAATCACTCGCTCCGCCCTTCTCCAACGCCGGGACCTCAAACAAGGTAAAACGCCAGTGGATATGAACAGAACACAGCCGCTCTGCATGGACACATGGAGGTAAGATCAGTCCATTCATCTATCTACTTGACTGCCGTCAAGAGATCATTGAGTACGTTTGCTAGATGGATGTTTGATTGCTGTCGGATCCCTGGCTTGGACGGTACCGACTGGAGCATCACCGGAACGAAGTCTGAAGACGACGGAAATGCTGGGCACATCGCCGTCTTCCGGAACGGTCGACTGTGGAAGGTAGATATAAACAACAACGGCAGGTTGTTGTCCACTTCAGAGCTCGAGAGGTTGGTACCCGCTAGAATTACTACTGAGTGGAAAAGCTCATGATGGGATTATCAGACAGTTTGAGATGATCTGTGAACAGAGTCGAGGGACCTATCCTCATATTGGTACTCTGACCTCGAACGATCGGGATTTATGGGCAAAGGTACGGCAGGCTTGAAAGATTAACGGTTACTCTGACGCTAAAGAGACCCCACCCTTTAGGACTTTGCTACTTTGAGAGACACAAGCGCACAGAACGCCACGAACTTGGAGACGGTCGCAACCGCAGCATTCGTAGTGTGCTTGGATTCATCCGCACCAACGACACGGCCAGAACAAAGCATGCTGTGTTTCCACGGTGGGAGGCACGGGGAGGAGCTACAAAACCGTTGGTGAGTGTGTACGAACACACTATCAATATCGGCTGTCGGGGCCTAACAGCGTTTTATTAGGATGGATAAACCCGCCCAATTCATCATTTTTGCGAATGGGGAGGCCGGGTATATGGGTGAACACTCGGTCATGGACGGCACACCAAGCGTGACAATGTGCGACCGTGTCCTCTCCAACCTTTGGCAAGATGACTTCGACCATGGATCGAAAAACGCACCCGGCTCCGAACTTATAGCACCACGGCCTCTGGACTGGGACCTCACGCCTGATTTGATATCCTCTATTGAGGTTGCAACTCGTGCTGCCGAGACAATCATATCCCAACAAGAACTGAGCATGCTCACCATCCCATATGGCAAGGACGAGATCAAGCGAATCGGTTTCTCTCCTGATGCGTGGGCACAGATGATCATTCAGTTGGCTTATCATCGCCTGGTGAAAGGGAAGCGGGAAGGAGGGACGTATGAGGCTGCGTCAACGAGAGGGTTCCACAAAGGCAGGACAGAGACCATCAGAATCGTCACACAGGAGGCAATACGCTGGTGTAATGCCATGGTAGCTGGTGATCAAGGGACTGAAGCAAATAAGGCGCTCTTTGAGGCAGCGTGCAAGCGACAAGGAGAGGATGCCAAAGAGGCCGGGAAGGCCATGGGAATCGACAGGCATCTCTTCGGTAAGATTGCCCTCACAGAAACGCAAGCCTATACTCAACTTTTGAACACTGCTTTTCCTAGGTATGAAGAACGTGTTGCAACAAGGCGAGACTTTGCCGGAACTCTTCTCCGATCCTGTTTACGTCCGAGGCTCGACTTGGGTGAGTCCAAGATGCCGTTTCAACAAACCTCTTCGCTAAGTCTAGCCACATTCCCAGATTTTGAGTACGTCAGCTATCTTTAGCCCCCACTTTACACGAGGATACGGATGGGGTCAAGTTGTTCCTAACGGCTTCGGAGTCGCATACATGACGGGCTTCCCTGATCGTGAGTCTCTTATCTACACTGCGGTCGACGAGGTTATGCACACCAACACTGACTGACTCCTTGCTCCCCTCCAGGTCTGGAATTCACTGTCACCTCCAAGAAAGCGGTGCCAAACGCAGCATTTGTGAAAGAGTTGGATCGTGCTGCGCGGGATGTCCGAGGCTTGTTCACTGGAGATACATCAGCTTCACCAAGCACCAAGTCAAAGTTGTAATTAGGGAATGTAGGAGAAAAGATTTTAGCCATGACCTCGGATTCATTATTGTGACGACCGTACGTACCGCGAGCGTAGCCCCGAGATTTCGTTATTGTGCCAACTATCTGGGATACAGGCTTCACGTCATTTGGCAGCACGGTCCTAAGGGTGTGCTTGTTGATTGTTTAGTTGATGTGAGCGCAGCGCGTTGGTCATAAAGGAGGTGTATGACACACGGTATATGTACGCATATGTCAATCCACTCCACGATTTTGAGGACAAGATTAAGGGAGCGATGGATCATACGATACCAAGGTCCGACTGTAGCTCGACGCCGGCTTTGTGGACAGAACCGATTACTATCGGCCTCTTCCGAAAGATATCTTGCACTGAAACTCGTTGAGAGATGGAGATGCTAAGCAGAGCAACAGCTGAACATCGTACCCCAACCCCTCCAGACTGACCACGAGCCCAAGCTGTATGTAGTCCAAAGCCAAAGTACTGAGTGAGAGCAGGCCGCAAGGTGCAACGAAGGAGATTGATGATCCCAGTGACGTCATGTGCATGCGGGGCTGTGTGCACCCCGCTCTTTCCAATTTTCGAGGTAGCGGAAAGACGCTTTGCTTGAAGCAGGTCGGGCGTTACCGAAGCGACTAACTTGCGCTATATATCGGGGATAGAATGAGCCACAAGAGGAGAATACCGTCGACCTGGTGAATGGTAAGGGAATCACGAGCCCTGTACCCAGGAAATGTATGCCACAAATCTGGGCGGACATGTGAATTCTCAAGCACTGTCCCCAATATTATTGCATGTTCTGATCAATCTTGATCTTCCTTTATCACTCATCAGTCCCCATCCCCCCATCCTGGTATCCTACTTCGTCTTCGTCTTCGTCTTCATCGTCCTCTTCGTATTCGATGTCCGAATCCGAATCCTCACCAGGACCAACGGCAGGAAAATACATATCGTGATCATCGTCGCTGACGTAAATGCTGCCATAATCTGCGCGGTAGTTATCTTCGCCTCTTGAGTTCAGGTCCAACCCGCACCATTCCGAGCAATCTAGAAACATCCGCACGAGCTCTTCTGTCGAGGTTCCACGAGGAAGGCAAAGCGTGGAAACCCTGGCTGGCCGCCGTTCGCGATGTTCGTGTCCTCTTTGCGATGACCCGTGCCCAGCACAGCGCTGTACACAAGCTAGGACGACCTCTGGCTGGAGAAAAGGACATCCCTCCGCGAAAAGTTCCGTCAAGTTGGGGAGAAGCCATGTGAGCATCGTAGTCCCTCCCATGGCGACTTCGACAGGCTCGGAGAGATACGATAGAATGGCTTCGGATGGCGGGCCAAGTGTATCTAAGCGTAGTTTTGTGACAACGGAGGAAAGTCGGTCGATTATAGACGTGATCGCCACATGCGGCGAGATGATAGATATTGTCAAAAAGGTGGACGAGGAAAACGAAGGGGTGTGTACATTGTCCAAGAGCCAAGACAGGGTTTCTAAGCCGTAGTGCTTCCCGACCTTCTTATCGCCTGAGGAATTGAAACAGATACGCAGCACCGACCGATCATCGACATCGTCGGTTGCTACTGTGGCTTCGTAGTACAGCGTATAGGCCGCAAGTCGGATGGTAAGTTGGCTCGTGGTGTGAAGGATAGATGACAGACAGGGTATGAGATGCTCTGTTACAGTGGAGAATGTGGGTCTGGTCGGTTTATCGTGATCCACATCGAAGCTCTTGCACATGGGTATGCGCATCCACTGGAGCAGATGCTGGGTTATCAGCGGGTGGACCATTAAAGAGAGGTGTTTGAGTTGAGGCAGGTCCATTGTGAACGGGTCTTGAGGAATAGGACCTGGATCAGAGTTTGACGAAAGGTGAAGCTTGACACTGACGAGGTCTGGACAGGAGTGCAAGACGTGCACGACTTGTTGTGCTGATAAGCCGACTGCAATTTCATGACTGATGTTCAGCGTCTTCAGGTGACAAAGGAGACTGGGTACCCAAGGGATTCCGACATTGGCTAGAGTGACGTAGCGGAGTCTGCTGGCGCTTTCACAGAAGTAGTTTATCGTTGCTAGACCTCCCACAAGGGGATCATATCTAACATGCAACTTCTCTAAGAGTGGTGCTTTCAGTCGATCCAGCTCCCACAGGCGCTCCATCGACTTCACAACCATCTCAACGGATTGCCACCGATGAACCTTGTAACATATCTCTTCCCAGAAAGTCATGGTTTCATGCGGGGTGTGTTCATTTAAAGAAACATGAAGGGGAACGTCGTCAGACCTGGCCAGACATTCGAGGTAGATTTGACGAGGATAGTCGGAACAGATATGGGCCCAGAGCGATGGAGTACCATGCAGGATTTTTCTCCATTCGCGACAAACGAGGGCGAGCTCTGCCAACGGGAATCTCATCCGCTTTATTCGGTACGTGAAAAAATGATCCTTCTCCACAGAGGCGAGTGCGAAGATCCTAATGAGTAGCTCGTTTGGAAGGAGAGATATTGGAAGAAGGGTATTGTGGTGGTGGGCTTTGGCGCTACGAAGACACTGTAAACCATCGATGAAGGTCTTCAAAGCGTCATCAAATAAGCGCATTGTAATCCCGGACCTCTGGACCTCTGTGAGCTCCGGGTTTTCTCTAAACCACGGGATGTCCGATAATCAGTTGGATGGAATGGGCCGTCGATGATTAAAGTAGACTGACAATGATGTGTGAGATGCAATCGTTATGGAATACCCCTCTGAGAAGATCCTCAATGCCTTTTCCATGTAGTCGTTCATGCTAGTTGACCGATTTCTTGCGGGGTACGGTAGATTGTGTTTCGAACGTTCAGGAACATCTACTGCAGTTTGGGTATAGAATCTGTTTGCGATCCTCTATAGAGCAAATGTACTTATGGCCAAACACTGTTGTGACCGCCAAGTCACAGAATCCTTCTTATTTCTCATCTCTCTTATCTCTCACTTCAACCACGTCAGGCGCTCCCTATGATGGCCTTGTGGTAGACCTCCCGATGGCCAGCTTGATCGCAGAAGACGTGAGTCTCATACCCCTACAGAGACCTCGACCATGTCAACTAACTCCACAGCTCTCAGTATCCATCTAAGCAGGCGAACTTTACGTCTTTAATTCTTTTCCGACCAATCCACCTCACTACCCGACGACGCCGCAATTGGGGCTGGATTCAAGATATAAAAACTGATGTGAACGCGTACTGTGAGTAAATCTCAGAGCATGCTTGGGCGCTGACTATCATTGACTATCGCCACGGTCGCCAGCTCGCTTCCAAACAGCGCCGAATCGTAGTTCTTCAGCATTAGGGTGAGCGCTAACTTGACTTACCTTTCACCGCTCTGTCGACTGTATATCCGGGGCAGGCGTCGGTATGCCAGCGGTAATAGCAGCTAGTGCCAAATCGATATTCAAGTACGCTCGGCCTTCTTTGTTGGGCGATGCCTTTGGCTTCATACTAATCAGTCTATTTCTTGTCGACCCCTCACCTTCTAAATCTCGACCACTCTTCTCGCAATAAGCGTCTTCGATGAGATTATGCCACCAATACGCCTATGTAAATCGGCAGCTTCGGCTTCTCAGCTCCCCTTGTATTGCCCCAAGATTTTCTTTCTATTTGTGTACCCCGAATCTATTTGTCAGCTTCGGAGAACTCAAGTTGTGATTTTGTGCTCATTTTCTTTCTAACATTCAAATGCTTTGTGAAGCAGGAAGATGATCCTTGTGAAACTAGGCCGAGATCGTCTTGCATGTTCCTTTGCATCAAAGGCTCCCAGTTCTATTTAGCAAAGTTCTATCGAAACTAGGCACGTGTTTCAGGGAGATGAATCACCGTATCGCCATCTCATCTCCTTCTCCAACCTAAATACCGATCATCATGGACGACTACATGATACAGCCGCTCAATATTTTCTGGGAGGCGGCTTCTAGGAAAGCCAGATCTGAACCATCCCTGTCAGTTTAATCTCTTATCCATTGACTTCAACTCTAATGGACCATTGCATCTACCGCGATTTAGGAGCAATCCAGCGCTCACGGAGTCCCAGAGATCGATGATCGCAATGCGCTCATTTGGCAACGCTTTGAGGATCTTCAGCGATGGCTTGCACCGCCTCTATTGCACTGAGGCACGCCATCATAACACCCTCCTCCCGATCTCTCGGCTTCCAAACGACCTCCTCGTTGAGATCTTCGCAATCGCTTCTATGGCGTACAATCCGACGAAAAATATGCTCCGATCGCGTTATAGTACAAGTGATCGAAGGGCCGTGAACACGCTAGTAACGCTCTTATTTGTTTGCCACGAATGGAGAGAAATCATACAAAATGAACCATCGTTATGGGCCTATATGAGTTCCGATCATCCCCATGGAGCCAATCTCAAATGTCTAGCCAGATCGAACCAAGCCCCTCTTCATATTTCCTTCGACTGTTTCGATCTCGACACTGCGTTTCACCAGGAGTTCAAGGCGAAGATATTCCAAGAGGTCCATCGTTGGAAATCTGTCGAGATATCTGGTGTGACGATGGAAGTCTTGAAGGAGCTAGAACTACAGCCAGCGCCGCTCTTGGAGAAACTTCATGTTCGGGGGTTCACCGAACCGGCTCAGGAGGCGCTTAATATCTTCTGTGGAAGCGCTAATGAACTCCGCCACCTCACCATACTCGGAATCAGAATCTGTTGGGAGTCCAATATCCTCTCTGGCCTGAAGACATTATATATCGAGACTTCTCAGGCAGATGGCCCTTCGGCGCGACAAGTTATGCATGTCTTGCAATCATGTCCTGATCTCATTATCTTCAATCTCGACCTTCAAAAAACTTCTAATCCAGGTCCCATACCACTGGAGGCCTCCACAATTGAACTCCCTCGACTCGAATATCTACGTCTAAGAATTCATCCACTGGTCACCAAACATCTTCTCCAACGAATACGTATACCCTTGTGCAAGACCTTCGACGTTGACTTCGCCGACACTCCCGGCCATACCCCTTCCCCTGCGGTGGTCCATCTCGTTCCTATACTATCGTCCATACTCCTTGCCACGCGCATGGTGAAGATTGATATGGAGTTCAGGACCCTGATGCACAGAGCCATGGCGAAGATCGATGAGGAGGGGAAGGAGGGTGATGAGTTGGCGCAACGCATATGCATCCAAGCCTTATGCGACCGGTTCACCGATGGCTTCGTCTTAAAAACACTGTCCGGGATGCTGGATAACGTACAGACACCCCCATTCCCCCCGCCCGTCTTCCTGAGGATCTCTAGGATGACTTCTTCGCACGATGTAACGTTTACCATGAACATGTTCTCCTCTTTCATCACAAAACTGGACATCGAACTAAACGCTGAAACGGTCAAAACCATCATATCGTATCTCGCCGAGCCTGTCAAGGACGTCGTAGACGGGACCACAACGCACCGATGGCCACTTCCCAATCTGATGGATCTCTCCTTTCAGCGGTATGATGGGCGTGGTGGGCTGGAGCTAAAGCTTATACTGGGTTGCATACAGCGCCGCGCTGGGCGCGGGATGTCTTCGGAGGGAAGGCATGAACATCATGAAGAGCTCCCGGCTAGGCTTATCAAACTGCAGCTCCCTCGTGGATCATCGACCGGAGGACTCGCGCGAATGTTTCCCGACTACAAGGAATGGTGTGGTGGAGTGGAGCCGGAGCTAGAATGACGATTCCATCACCAACAGCGGCGGTTAGGTTGATTTACATGCAGGATATGAAGATTGGGGTTGCAACGACGGATCGGATTGGTATAATTCAATCAGGTACCACCGATAGCAATGGCGAGCATGTGGTTTATGATTGATCCGAGGGTGAAGGTAGTGTATGTATGGAGTCATGGACACTTCCAAAAGTTTAAAATTGTAAAATACGTCCGACGATGGAGTATTTAGGTTCCCTTCATGAAGCTACGCCTGCACTCCAATCGAGCGCGTGGAGAGAAATGACACCCTCGTTACGGGCCTATAACCTTCTTGACTATCCTTGCAGCCCTAGTTTGGTCTGACGACTCTCTGATTTTGTGTGCGGATCACATGAGATAGGCAACATATGCTCCTCCACATTCCGCAAATCGAGCAGACTGGTGCGAGCGGTAGATGGGGTTTGCGATCGAGGGAAAGAGTGCGTGGAGTATATTAATGATGGAAATAACAGTAAGAAGGGATCGATCAGACTCATTTCAGAGGTCACAACTAACAGTCATGCGCAACATTGTGTCTTTTTATATTTTTACCAACTTTCGTCTAGGGACATAATATCCGTGGTCATCTACGATTCCTATTGACTGTAGGTCCCAGAGCGTTTCCAGTGGTTCCAACCCGCTTCAATTCCTCATCGTCGAGGCCTATAAGGAATGAGGTATTAGACCCGAGAGGGTCTGGAGAACGAGGAGTAAGTGAAAACACACCGGCTTCAGCAAGAATCTTTTCAACTTCATCGAGGATTGGCTTGTATGTCGCTAGGAATGTGGCAAAATCCTGCCGTCAGTCGTTGATTCCAGCGGGAGCATACGACTTGGTACTCACCATACCGGTCCTCAGCTAGACCGAAGCCGTCTCGCCTGAGCAGCTTCCCCTTATTGTCACTTGTCTGGTGCGCCTTCTGTGCCCAGTAATCCTCTAAAAGCGAGTCAATTTCCGTACGTCACAGTTCCTATCTCTTAGAAGAATGGCTCCGTTAAGCGAAACTCACTTGAGCGAGCATAGAATATCGCAAGCGATTCTCCAGGGAGCGGTGTGCTAATTTGATCCTCTGCTGACCGATTTACATCCTTCGTAGATCCCAAGAAGTCTTGAGCTTTGGTTCGGAGTGCTAAGAGCTCCTCCTGGAAGATTGGATCTGCCATTAGCAGCCGTAAAATACTGGGTACTACACCATCTCTTGCTGACCTTTGATAGCACAGGTGTCACTTCGGTCATCTGTACATCCACATTTTCGACCTCGTCTACGTCGCCACCTTCATCTTTCTCTTCATCCCCCTCGTCATCATCATCCCCTTCTCCCTCATCTTCGTCATCCTCGTCGTCGCCGTCATCATCGTCATCACTGCTGTCAGCACCCTCGCCGGTTACGATAGTCGTGTCGAGCGGTCGTAGGCAAGTGAATGAGTCCATTTTGTCCAGTTGCAAGGCCCAGAAGTCGTCAAGCGCTATGTGTGTAATATCATCAAAATTGGAATCAGTCGATGGATCTCCAACATTACAATGGTTAACGAACTGTATTCCTTCGATCCACTCTCATATATCCCTCCATATCTAAAGCAAAGAAGGACAGTGAGTAGCGTTCCTGCATAGAAATGGGGGCAACTACATGCATGTAAAGCGTGTTTTTGAGAACCGCGAGCATAGCGTTGTATCGCAAGAAAGGACCAGAGGTTTCATCAGATTTGTTGATGTCTAGCTCCTGCGTCGAGCTAACGAGGTCACCCGTTGTCGCAACGGCTGGAACAGCAGCGGCAGGAGGCTTTTCCTTATGTTCGATACCTGCCCACTCTTCGTCTTCTGCGTTGTCGATGTCCATCCCCTTACCGGTTTCAGGTCAGTTGTACAACAAGAAGCACGATTTGAATTAGGTAGATGTGTACCCACTTCGGTAGTACCATCGTCATTCGTCTGAGCGCGGGAAGCCTCTGGGGCAGCGCTTAGTTTGGGCTTCTTGGACGCCCCGGCTTTCTTCTTTTTGGCTCGCATATTCAAGCTCGTCCATCGTCCGGTTCCCGCTGTTTGATATGCATACCTGTGAAACAATGCAACGCAATGCGGTCAATATTGTCGACTAGACAATTTGTATCACTGGGGTTGGCTCACATGTCATTGAAGAAGACGCTTTCTAGTACCTCTTCATCTTTATCGACGTCGCTCACACCACCAAACATGATACCTTGGCCTTTAGCAGGCCAGAGCGCCATGGTGCAGCCGCTTCGAGGTGGATTGGGCGCGTATCCGATCTTCTTCCGTTTCTCCCATTTAATTTCTTTGCGCTCCAGGGACATTCTACAAGAGGGGGGGCGAACGTGGTCAGCTATCTTGCGTAATCATGGAATGGGTCTGCGCTGAACAACCTAAGGAACCAGGTATCGTCAAGCGCCACGCCCACAGGCCGCTTGCCCTTGATGTAGTCCTTATAGTACCCGCCTGCAAGATAAATCAGTATTATGGTAGCGTGGGAAGTAGCTGGGGACCTCACCATGTAAAACCACACCGTCTGGAGTAGGTAGGAATCTGTGCGAACCACCAGAAACTTCAATGATGGCAGCAGGGAACAAGTGGGAGCGTCTAGACCTACGAGAAACCACTTCGCGACGAGGGTTGTTGGTGATGAGGGGGAAACTCGACTTGTACCCATTTGTAATCTTCAAGTGAGAACAGCCACACATCGTTTAGGTAGTTGGCTGCAATAGTTCCAAAATGCCAAATAAGTCAGGCGACGTCAGGATTACACGAAGGAGATAGGAGCGTTTTCTCACGCAACTGCGTACACCAAGGTCAACGAAACCTCCAAAAAGGACGATGAAATGTTTCCAGATGGTCATGCGGTGGCCGGATCGAGCGATCGGCTTGACTTTGGTCTCGATCCGCTCCCAAGACATGGTGGAGATGGTGAATTCCCAGAAGTCTCGGTAGTGATGGAAAGTATTCTGGTGAAGCGATGCTTGAAGCGATGATGCTACGTTAGCAGCAGTGCGTTCAATAGCTTAGTAAAATAATACCCACAAAATTCCCCTCCTGCAGCATTGAAAGGTACCGATTAGCCGATCCTTTCTTAATTGAGCGAAAGTAACGCCGTACCAAAGAGGAAGAGCTTGCCTCCACCTGCCGGGGAAGCCACAACACTATGGGCCGATCGCGGGCCTGGCGCCATTGGAGAGGAGTAACATCTCCATTCGTCCTATGCTGAGCTGAGTCAGATAATCACGCTGATAAGTGAGTCGATGCACGTACCTTGTCCGGGGAGTATCGGTACACATCATTGTAGAAGTACTAGATATGTGCGATGAGACCCAGGTGTTAATTCACACCAAGTTATCGCTCACAGCTTTCCCGTCATCCGAGAAATATTCTCCTCCAATGAACCATAGATGATTCCCCACAGGGCAAGGCGTCAGGCTAGCGTTTGCTCGCTTTGACGGCGCTCCTGAAACAATTTCTTCGTTCACTTTGTGCTTGGCTTCCCACTCTCGTGCCAGCTACACCATTCATCGGGCGGTACTTGAGTTTTGAGGTACTAGATCCCAAGACAAGGAACCTGACCTGCTCCAAAATAGCATCAAGGTCCTCCTCTTTGTCGTCTCCTTTGGTCTTCTTGACTGTTTTGGTGTCACGCTTCTCAGCTTTCTTCTCCACCTTCGCCTTCTTAGCAGCTTTCTTCTTGGCCTCAGCGGCTGTGACAGCTTTCTTTTTGCCCATACCAGGAGCCGTTGAATAGAGTAGTGATCGGAAGTAGCAGTCAATGGACTCAGTTGGCCTGTGATTGTTCGGCTTTAGTTCTGTGGCGTCGTCTCGCGTTTTCCGTTCACCACACCCACCTACCAGAAAGCTGCCATGTTTGGGAATAATAACTGGGGCCAGAATAACCAGCAGCAACAGCAGCAACAGGCCCAACAGCCAGCCGGAGGGCTCTTTGGGCAACCAGCTCAGCAACAGCCAGCGTTCGGGGCCGGAGGAGGTACGTACAATAACACCATAGAATTGGGAAACTCACCGCTCACCTCCGTCGCAGCTTTCGGTAACCCTGGCGCGTTTGGAGCACAACAACAGCAGCAACAGCCTGCAGGTGGTTTGTTTGGCCAGCCAGCCCAGAACACGCAGCCCGCGACAGGATTTGGTGAGCGCGTCAATCTTCCAACACATTATTTCAAACTGAACCATATGCAATTGACCGACGCATCTAGGCGGCTTTGGAGCTGCTCCAAAGCCTGGATTCGGTGCGACAGGAGGCGCTTTTGGTGCTACCGCGAGTGAGTTTATCTATTCATCATCATTGATGGGAGCGATTGATCGCTGAAGGGCGTGTTGACCAAAGATCAACCAGCGACTGCCACGCCTTTTGGTGGTTTCGGAGTCGGAACATCCAACACGGCTTTCGGTGCCAACAATAGCAATGCTACTACAGGAGGACTCTTTGGACGACCAGCGACTGCTGCCCCGACGACGTTTGGGGGAGCGCCTGCCACTGGAGGTGGATTGTTCGGCGCAAAGCCTACAACTACAGGCGCATTTGGGGCGACCATCAATCCTAGTGAGTCATATCGACGGTTTGTTGCTTCCGATTGAGCGGGGCACATGCTTATACTCTTCTCCCTCTAGCTGGTAATGGCACTGCATCACCACCGTACCAAGCGTTTTCGGAGAAGGAACCGACGGGCACTAATAGCCATTATCAGTCCATTACATGTATGCCCGCCTACCGTACGTTCTCCTTCGAAGAGCTTCGTATGCAAGACTACGCTGCTGGGCGCAAGACCTCCGCTGGGATACCCGGAACTGGCTTTGGACAGACCAACGCATTCGGTGGGAACAACACAAACACCACAGTACCTGCAACAGGAGCGTTCGGACAACCGGCAGCCCCTACAACCGGCCTCTTTGGACAGCCCAATAACAATACAGCGACGAACGCTTTTGGGCAGCCCGCCAATAATGGCACTGGCCTATTCGGGCAGCCCGCACAACAGCAGCCTGCTGCGCCCACAGGCTTCGGTTTTGGTCAGCAACAGAACAACGCCACCACGGGGACGGGACTGTTTGGACAAAATGCCCAAGCACAACAACCAACGACCGGCGCGTTTGGCCAGCCAGCGACTGGAGGTGGGCTCTTTGGAGCTGCGCCAACAGCGTTTGGGCAACAACAAAACCAGACACAACCGCAAACGGGCGGATTGTTTGGCGCAGGAAATACGGGCACAGGCCTATTTGGTCAAAAGCCCGCTACCACAAATGTCTTTGGTAAGCTCGTTTGTTAATTTCTGGCAGTGGCATTCCCCTAATTGCATATATCCATTTCAGGTCAACCCGCGCCAACCCAGCCCACAAATGCTTTTGGTGGGGGATTCGGTCAGAATGCGGCTCCCGCTACGACAGGGCTCTTTGGACAGCCTGCTCAGCAGCAACAGCAGAGCCAGCAACAAGCAGGCGGATTTGGTTTTGGAGGTAAGGTCCTGGAGTCAATGTCGATTTCTGTGTCTAGTTTTGATTCGGCGCCCCTTAGGAGGCGGATTCGGAACGACAAATAACGATGCCAGCAAAGGGTTGTTCGGTGGCGGTGCCAACACTCAACCTGCCACTGGGTTGTTTGGCCAGCCCCAAGCCAACCAGGAGAATAAGCCTACTGGGTTCGGGTTCAGTCAGCAAAACCAGACCCAACAACAGCAGCCGACAAGTAACTGTTCGTGAATTAATCCTTGTCTCGACTCGTGTACCTACGTCTAAGATCTGACGTATACCCATCATTTTGGCGATCAGTGTTTGGTGCGCAGCAGCCGACACAACCCGCTCAGCCTGCAGGTGGACTCTTTGGGAACGGCTTTGGCCAGAACAACCAGCAAAACCAGACTCAGCCCACCGCAGGAGGTGGATTGTTCGGGAATACCTCACTGTTCGCTCCGAAACCTACTCAACCAGCGACGGCCGGTCTCTTTGGGGCTCAACAAACACAACCTGCTGCTCCAACCAACAATCTCTTCGGTTCGACTGCCCAGGCGGGAGGTGGTCTTTTCGGAGGCTTCAACGCCCAGTCCGCACAACAACAGCAGCAGCAGCAACCTCAGCAACAGCAACAACAGACCTCGTTGTTCGGCGCGAAGCCCATTGGAACCGGTTTGTTTGGGAATACCGGCACAAATCAGCCTCAGCAGGCTGGAACTGGATTATTCGGTAATAGCCAGATCGGTGGTCAAACGAACACACAGCCTTCGTTGTTTGGACAGAGTCAGACGGGGCTTGCGCAGCAGGGGCAGCTTCAACCTCAGCCGACGATGGTCGCCACTATCGACGCCAACTTCTACAGCACAAACCCGCTTCTTCAATCCAGCGCAAACGGGCCAGCACATATTACTACGGTACCCAGCAAAGTAGCGCCACCCCTCCTGTACACGAAAAAGGCCATACCAAGAGTCAACGCCCCCAAGGTCGGACGATTGCGCGGTTTCTCAACACCCCCGCAGAACTCGCTCTCACTCGGTGGATCGACAAGCTTCAACGCATCGTTAATGGGCTCACCACTAAATCGACCCTCATCAGCCAGTTCCAATCGCCTCGGCACTGCACTCGGTGGGCTGAGCGAGAGCGCGTCTAGCGGTGGTTTGAACCCAGATGCGTTTAAACCTAAATCGAGCGTGAAGAAGTTGGTCTTGCCGTCAAAGGTTGATCCGTCGAGTTGGAATGAGTCTGTGGATGCTGCATCTCGTGCGGTTCAGGCGGAACTGGGAGCCAGCGCTTCGAGCGCAGGCGGTGGTCTGGGCCTGAGCATGTCTGCCCCAAGGTCGAAGGTGTCATGGGACCCGCAACTTGGACGTGCGGCGAGAGAGAGCAATATGCTGGCGGGTAGACCAAGCCCAGGACCTGGAACTCCGCAGACGCTTGGAGGGTTGGGTCGCTCCCAGCCACGCCTGTCCGGACCGTCCCCTTCACAGACTTTCCGCCACATATCAGAACCGAACGAGACACCTACGAAGGTTCCTCAATCGGTGATGAAGAACAGAGACAGGACCATCGACCCATCGGAGAAACCAGGAGAGTACTGGACGGAGCCTCCTCTTCACAAGCTGCGAGGCCAGTCGTTCGACGCACTATCACATGTGGAACACTTCCGGGTCAATCGCACTGGATATGGGAGCATCGAGTTCTTGCGGCCAGTAAACCTCACAACTCTGAAGAGCATTGACGACATCCCCGGGACCTACGTTGTCTTCGACCTGAAGGAGTGTGTGGTGTACCCAGACGAATCGGAGAAGCCTCCTGCTGGTGAAGGTCTGAACGTTCCTTCCCGTATCGTCCTCACCGGATGTTGGCCGATCGATAAGTCAACACAGGAACCGATCACGGATGCGAACAATCCGAGGGTTGCGGCTCATGTCAAGAGGTTGCAGAAGATCCCTGATGCGGCTTTCAAGGACTACGAGCCTGTGAGCGGGACCTGGACCTTCGAAGTCCCACACTTCACCCGATATGGCTTGGACGATGACTTCGATGATGAGGATGATCTCGATGAGGAGCAGGACGTCATGCCGGTTTCCCAGATATCCCCCATCAGGACCCCGCCGCCACCACCACTAATCGAGCGCCAACTCACGCCTGAGTCTGTAGAGGAGGAAGTAGAAGAAGGGTCTAGTGATGATGAGGAGGAGCTAGATGTGAAGAACGAACTCGCCCGATCGACAACGCGCGATGAGGAAGGTTACGCGTCTGCGCCTGTTCAACGTCCTTGGGCTGCGAGACTGGGCTTAGATCCACAAAGGGTGAACGTGATGCAGGCTTCCTTCTTCCACACTGCACCTGAGCCACCGGCACCTGTCCATCGGCAGTCGGGTTTCTTGAATCAAACGCGGAGGGACGATGATATTGAAGCAGTAGTAGAGCCTATGGGGGTGAGCCATCCCTCCTTGTAATTTCGATCCTGTCGTCTAGCATGATGCGAATACCATCCGAATGATTTTTCTCACTATGTCGTTCTGTGTGTATTTCAGCGTGAGCCCCAACCTTCGAGCATACCAAGTACCAGCGCCCTCCCTCTCATACCCTCACCCGTACGCGATCTCCAGATTGGCAAGTATTCTGACTCAATCGCCATCAACGTTGAGGCGTCCTTCGTGGATGCCGGACTTTCGCTGGCTCGTTCGTCCAGAGTTGGTTGGGGCCCTGCTGGCCAGCTAGCATACGTCGGCAAAATCTGTGGTCCATCTGATTCCAGGTAACTAAGGATGTTGTCCCTAGCATCATCCATCTATTGAGCAGGCTTATTGGTTTTCAGTGCTATTATCTCGACTTCCGTTACCATTGGACATATGACTCTCCTCTCTGCCCCCGACGTAAGCTGTACGTTCTTTGCGGTGCAAGCTTTAGTTAATGACCTTGAACGACAGGACGTTGAGTCAGAACGAGCGCTTCGTCTCCTGCGGGTGCAGCAACATGAAACAGATATCGAGAGCGACGAAGATGGCGTACCCATTGCGACACCACGCTCCAGCCTAACGTTTGGGGCTTTTGCGGCGCTTTTCCCTGTCAAGGATGAGCTGCACGAGGCTAGTGTATGGAGGCTAGGCGATGCATTGTTTAACGCAAGTGATCTCGGATTGAGCTCGGATGTTTCAGGAGATGTGAGGCAGGAAGTCCAGGCACTTCGATTCAAGACATCCGTATCACAATGGTTGGAAGAGACAGTGGCCCACGATGTCGAATTGCAGTTGCAAAACGAGACGCAGACATCGGCGGAGAACGTGTTTAGGATGCTCACTGGGCACCAGGTGGAAAGAGCGGTGGAAGCAGCAGCCGCAGGAGGGGACACGTTCTTGTCGATACTCGTTGCGCAGGCTGGTGGCGATAAAAGTTTCAGGCATATGGTGTTTTCCCAGCTCGACATGTGGAAGGAGGACGTCAACACGTTCATAGATCCTTACTACCGGAAGGTCTTGGCCCTGTTGGCTGGTGCAGCAGATAAGTTGGACCTCCCAAGCGATGGGAACACAGGGCGGCGTCAAAGCAAGGACGATTTGAGAGTCGCACTTGGGTTGGACTGGAAGCGAGCGTTTGGACTGCAGTTGTGGTACGGAACTAGCCTGGACGAACGGGTGGAGTATGCTTTCGATCTCTATCTGGACTCGTTCACGGCCTCGAAAGAGTCAGAGGCCGTAGCAAGGCCGCTACCTTGGTATCAGGAGGCAGCATCGAGAGCTACCGGCTTGATTCGTTGGAAGATGCCCCATCACAGCAGTCTACATGGAGAGGAGCCAACTTATGACGTTCTTTTCCGAATGGTCCAATTGGCCATCCAGCAGGAATTGCCACTGGAATCCGTCCTAACACCAAGGGCGTCGGGGCCGAGCCCTTTGGACTACCGTCTATCGTGGCATTTGTATATGCTGATATCTGTCGTCCTTGGTCGGAGGGACTTTGGGGATCGTCTTGAAATTGGACGAGGGGGTGGGACGGACGCAGAGGGAGATATCACACTCGATAGAGGAAAGGTCGGGACAAGCTTGAAGGCCCAATTGCTCACAGTTGGATATGCCTTCCAACTGGAGTCATTGGGCAAGAAGGAAGAGGCTGTCTTCATACTATTGCACCTTGAGCAAGCTGAAGGGTAAGTACCGCCAAGTGTTCAACCTGGGTAACAAAACTAGTTACTGAATCTTTACTCTTCTAGGCGAGCCAATATGGTGAAGCATCTCCTAGCGCGCCACAGTGGGGAGTGGGACGAAGACTATCTTACTGCGGATTTGAAGATCCCGGTGGCGTGGATTGCTGAAGCCAATGTAAGCAAAGTAGATGACCGTTATGTACGCATAACAGAGCTAATTTGGCCCCTTCGCCATATAGGGCATCCGCGCCCGATATGACAACAGGCTGATGGATGCATATCGGTGGTTCCTTCAAGGCGAACAATATCAACTTGCCCACGACATCGCAGTCGAGTTCTTGGCTCCTGAGGCAGTGATCATGAGCGATATGAATCTGCTTGAAGAACTGTTCGACGCTTTGGATCCAAGCGCAATAGTAGGCTGGCATGAGAAGGGGAATGTGAGTACTATCCGTTCTTCCCAATCCAAGTTCAATTTGTCTGAGACGATGTCTATCTTTTCAGTTGTTCTTGGAGTATGCTCAGTGCAAACTCAGGATCGAAGCTCTCGTTCAGAGCCTCGCGATGGACCGTGATGCTGTTCCAGATGCGGCCCAACGGGATCAAATGGCGACGCTCCAGAGGCATGTACCTCATTTATTGGAGCATGTGCCAAAGTTGTTCGAGTATCGGACCGAGAAGGATATCAAGCAGAGAGTTTGCTTGAGCGAAATGATGTCTGAACTTACGAGGATGTCCAGCGCATTGGCAACTTACTCGGGAACGGTACGTAGCTTCCTGAACGCCGGGGATGTAAGGTACTAACCGTGCACTTCTCTCATTCTTCGTGTGTTAGGCCCCACGATCACAGTCTTATATACAGTCATCATCGCTGCTCTCAGAACAGGCCCGGCTGGAGCATGTGCAGAAGTCGTCGCTCGATCGTTTCCTTCACAACTTAGAGGTGTCAACATACGCTTGAGGGTTTGGTGATATCTTGTCAGATTTTGTACATCCTTGATCGGCGCGATTATAAAACCATTGCTATCAATATCCACGTCGTAGCTACTACATACATACCCGTATAAAATTCAATCTCATGCGAGCAAATATAATAGTTACTTCCCTGAATTCAGGGATGTTATCTCTGACACCTCTCCCACCTTTCTCCAACCCAACAATGAGTCGTACGCTGCTGAAGTTGGCCACAATCCGGGAGATTTTTCGAGCTGGCCAACCATTGACGCTCTTTCGCAGTTCTTCCACGGCAACCGACGGTGCGTTCGTATGAATGTATTCTTCGTAACGATCATTGGGTTCAACGAACCACTCCACCTACAGCCTCTTCCTCTATCCACACATTGGTGTACGACAGCCAGCCGGATTCAGCAAGATTCATACATTTCTATCGACACTCTCATTCCCCTCAACGGATTGTCGCTAGACCTGCAGTTGTGAAGGACGGGGTTCACTTTGGCCGGTTGTCTCTCACAATCAGCTTGCGTGATTGGGATGACAAGAGGCCAATTCCTCGCTTCTGCCCATACTTCGACCCAGCTTCTAAGATGCTTCGATATCTACAGCTTGGCGATGGACCTTTAGTGTCGCCTAAAGAGAGACCCTTGGCGGAGCTCCTGAACCTAAAGTGTTATAGGCCGTTATTGGCACTCGCTCATGCAGAGAATCTCATCGACAAGCTTCCGGGTGAGTCTTAAGCTCTTCGACGCTTTTTTTTTTTTTAAATTGGATATCGTAGCGTTGATATATACCGTTTTTGCGCCCCAGCGGATGGATTGGAGTCCCTCGAGTTCGATCAAGTGTTGAACAGTGGCTATCACATTCGCGCATTTGGCTATCCATCTCGAGCTTCCTGGGTCTTCGAGCCGCACCTTCGATTCAGTCAGGAGAAGAAGCGACCACGACTTCACTGGTTCGCTCCGGCTGGTGAGCATCGTCCTTACGTCGATTGCTTCCCATACATCGATTCCGCTGGTCGACTCCGGATATGGGACTTGGATCGTGGTCGCGATTTGGTGTGGTCAGTGAACAAGGGCACTTTGGGGAGATCAGAGGAGAAGAAGGAAGTGGGAAGGGTGAAGTCCTCAATGGGCGTTGAAGGGGAAGATGTTCGTCGCAAATGGCCAGACTTCTTTGCGGCAGCGCAAAGAAAAGGTTACTGGGCTGGGTTATGACCAAGTCGATATGCCGGTTGTTGTATCCCTAGACCTGGGTACATCGGTATGCCTATGCGTGATGTATGACAACAATACAAGCCGAGGTATTCACATTTGATATCCTATTAAAAACCTAAAATATATTTAGTAGCCCCGATTTTTCACCAATCCTAGCTGGTGTAGTGGCTAACATACGACTCTCTCATAATGGTCAGTCGTGCCCAGGGTTCGATTCCCTGGCTGGGAATATCCTTCTTTTTTTTTCTGCGTTAGCTAGCGAAGGATACTCCCCCCCCCCCTTTATCTTATCTTCAGTTGGCAATGACCTACGACCGTGCTTACTCTCTTACAGCGGCTTTTGTCCTACTCCTCGACTCCGCCTGCAAAGAACAACATTTTCAGCCGTTAGGGACGCCGCACAAAGCCAAGCCGTGCCTTGGATCTTTGGATTTATGCCAAATCTGAAATCGGTGCAAGGGTTCGAGTAATTGAAATTTTGTTTTTAACCATTCTTGGCGTTGCGACCGCTTTAGAACTTAAAAAGCTCGGCCTGTTACACATACGCCACGCCAAGCCCATAGTATGGCCGCCAAGTTCGACGGTATAGTACCGTTCTGTTGCCTCGTCGTCGTCGGATACTCCCTTGTCCACAGTTGTACCTATGGAACCAGAAACGTGAAGTGCGCCCAGAACTTCGATTCTGCGGGGTGGCCTGATGGGGGTGGATATATAACAAAAAGGGCCGCCGGGCTCAGCATTCGGGTCAGCCACATTGTTGGCGTCGGTGGTATTTTAAAACTAGACAGGGATTATTTGAACAGGCATGCCTGTATAATCACCAACGTCCAGGTTGGTTAGACCTCGCACGTCTTTGATTCACCCCACTCCATCTCTTGCCAAGAAATTGAGGATATCAGGTAGCTGTCTCTGAAGATGAAGAGCATCACATGGAAGTCGAGTCTCGTCGCCACATGTTTCATCTTCCCTACTTTCAGTCTCTCGCTCCACGGTCGAGCTGACCCACTTGGACTGATCTCCGAGCGCGGGGTAACCGTGAACGACCCGCTGGTTAGAAGTAACTCGGACGGATCCGACTCTGGAGCACCCACAGAGGCCGGTGGCTCTTCAAAATACGTGTTCGCCCACTTTATTGTTGGTAACACATACGTGAGTGGACGCTTGAATGTGGAACAAATATTCCCAACAAAAACTAACTCTTTCAATATAGCCGTATGGCGTCGGCGATTGGATTATGGACATGCAGTTAGCGAGAAAGGCAGGAATGTAAGTCCATATACTTGCTGAAAGTCATCCCCATGGTTCTTTATTCAAGTCCCATTTCTCCCACACCGCAGTGATGGCTTTGCACTGAACGTAGGCGCGGACTATTGGCAAGCATCAAAAATCGCCGACGCTTTCAACGCTTCGCTCTCCATTGCCCCAATCTTCAAGCTATTCTTCAGCTTCGACATGACGTCCCTCCCATGTTCAGGAAGCGGCGACGCGGACGCACTCCACTCCTACATCTCCGAATATCACAACCACCCTGCGCAGTTGGTCGATGATTCAAATCGTATGGTCATCAGTACGTTTGGTGGAGAGTACTGCACTTTTGGACAGGGAAGTTTGAACGCTGGTTGGGAGTATGCTGTCAAGCAGGGGATGCCATCGACCGCATTTATCCCAGCGTTCTTCGGCTCCCCCGACAACTTCCAGAACTATCCTGTCATGGATGGTGACTTTTATGTGAGTAAATATAACCTCCGCATCACGCTTGTCCCCTTTGTTGATCAACTGTCCCGTCATGCAGTGGGACGGTGGCTGGCCTCTCGATGACAGCTCCATTTCGTTCAATCGTGACCAAGCGCAAATCAATGGTGTTGGGAAATTGGGTCCGGGAAAAGTGTACATGGCTCCAGTCTCTCCATGGTTCTTCACTGTGAGCACATAGCCCTTTTCGCCTTCTCAGAGGTTTTTTTTTCGCCAGCTAATTATACCATCATAGCACTACGGACCTGATTCATACAACAAGAACTTCATCTATAAATCCGACAATCATCTCTACGCGTCGAGATGGGAGATCCTCGTACAGCAGCGAGATAAAATTGCTATTGCCCAGGTAGAGCGCATCACCTTCTTTCTACAGTAACCGCATTCTGACGCACTTGTATTACTTATTCCCAGATTATCACTTGGAATGGTACGTGCTGCTCACCTTTCCATCACGTGGACAGCCGCCCAACCCCCGCGTACTTTAATCAGATTACGGAGAGTCCCATTATATCGGCAGGTGAGATGGTACATCCACAGCCCGATTCAAACCTCCCACTAACCTTTACTCACAGGATTGCTGGGGCTCAACCGGACTCGCAAGCGTGGACGGATGGCTTCGACCACACCGGTCCGTGATTCACAACGCTTACCCAGTACTACGAAGCCTCATACGCTGTGTTTCTTTGTTGGGTTTGTTTTGTTTGTAGGATGGCTTGAAGCTACGAGATACTACATTGAGGCCTTCAAGACAGGTGTCTATCCGGTCATCAGAGAAGATAGAGTAATTCTGTCAGCGCGCCCACACGCTAGAGATGCGGATGCCAATGATCACGTAGAGCGACCGACGAATTGGCAATGGGTATGTACCGCCCTCTCGGCGTTGTCCTTCAGCGCACACCTGCTGACTTGTATATATTCCGCATCATAGACCGATGATTACCTCTGGGCGCTCGTATTTGCTACGGCACCAGGAGTCATCACTTTATCGTCTGGCTCAAACTCCCAGTCGTATAACGTCGTTGGGGGTGTCAGCAAGTTACAGCTGGCGCAAGGCGAAGGGGGCGTTGGGGCGGCTATGTCACGCAATGGAGAGAACGTTTATTCATTCAGCCCTACGGGATTCTCCTTCACACTCCATCCATCAAGTTATAACTTCAATGCATATGTGGCAGCGGGCCCATAGAGTTCGTCTCGACTGCACATTATCCGATCTTATTTATTTATGTATTTATTTCGTTTACTGTGTTCCAGATTTGATTTTTTTTTTTTTTTTTTTTAGTTATCGTTTGCGCCTTGCGTCCTACTAACAGCTTGTATAAACTGGCAACGATCGGGAGAGTTAGAGGTGAGACAATGAGATGACATGTTGCCTATAGTTTTTGGTTACATTGGTGTTGAGCCCAGCAACAAGTGAGGTCCCGCACACGACGGAGTTATTGGCAAAAAGGTTCGTACTGAAGCTAAACACTTGGCGATGTTTGAGAAGTGACGCGGTTGATGAGGGCGACCGAAGAAAATCGTTAGGCACCGCCCGGGATGACGGCGTGAGCTGGAATTTTACTTTCAGTTGGAATACCGTGGAATTACGGGCACGCAATTAGTTTGACATCTTTCATCATCATGTCTTTAGGGTCCTTCTCCGACGCGCATGTCATGGTTCAATGACGACCTCGGGAAAGTCCCACGGATCGCTCCGTCGCGGCCGCCCCTGCGAGGGCAGGTAACTTACGGTCCACGGATCTGGAAAGAACCTTGATATCTAGGCTTCATTGTTGGTCGCAGGGTATCATCAAGATAGCCTTTCTGTGGGCTTCCACTCAAAATAACTGATTGTATGGTTAATTCCATGAAAAGCACCAAGTGCGATTAGTTATACTAATCTCTGTTCAATATGGGGCCATGCTCAAGTGCTTCATAATATATAGCTATTGCCATTTTATCAAATTCTCGGACGCTATCATACCGCAGCTTAGACTTCAACAAAGATCACAAACGATTGTATCTCACTCATCGATAACGGTCATGGTATCATGGGTTCGTAACACAAGGAATGTGTACAGAGAATGTGTACGGTGTCTGCTAGAGCTTACATGAGAGGATACGTAATGCATATGCCAGCTCTCTATATAAACCGACACGAAGACCGTCAAAAGATAGCAGTCCATCTCCCTCTTACAAGAAATATACACTCCACTCACCCAATTACATATCTCTCCAAATTATATCTCCCTATGTCTGGAAAAATCACCAAGGAGGATGCAAAGAGGATCGAGGAGACCCAAGTATGTGTCGAATACAATATACCCTTTCATCGTTCAAATAAATCTGACATACTGCTACAATCCCAGAAAAATAAGGGCCACGAGACGGGGCCGAATACTTTCACTGAGCGCGTGAAGGATGCCGCAGACCGCAACGCCAATGCCAACGCCGGCTCCAACGCACCCCCTGCTGGCAAGTAGAACATGGAAGGGCGCAATGCTGTAGACGAATAGGGAGAAACTATTGTGTCAATGTCAAAAATGTACAAGTGTGACTATCTGTGTGATGAGAAGAGGGTCGTGATTAACACGGGGGCCTAGATAGCACAAGGATCTATCCAGACAAAGTGGTTTAGTGTATTGGGTAGTCGAGTGACGTGGAAGACGTTGGCGGCCGCCACTGTGAGCTACCATTTGTAGAAATCCGATTTGATTCTACACATTTTTGATAAGGGAAAAACCCAAATTTAGCCTAGCGATAGGTGAGACTCGAAGAGCGATTTGGGAAGTGACGTAGTTGGCGAGAGTGAAAAATCGTTCGGCACCGCCCGGGATGGCGGCGTGAGCTGAAATTTGCTTTCACTTGGAACAACGTAGAATTGCGACCACGCAATTAGGTTGACAACTGAGCCATCTTTCACCATCATGTCTTTATCCTTCTCTTACTTGCATGTGATCAGGAAAGTCCCACAGATCGCTCCGTCGCAGCCACCCCTGCGAGGACGAGAAGAGAAGGAAACCTACGGTCCACAGACCTGGAAGGATACCTAGGCTTCATTGTTAGTCGCAGGGTATCATGAAGACAGCCCCTCTCTGGGCTTCCGCTCAGAAAAACTGGATTGCATGGTTAATTCAACGCAAAGCACAAAGTACGATTAGTTATGCTAATCTCTGCTCAGCGTATTCAATATGGGGCTATGCATGGGTGCTTCATACTCTATAGCTATCGCCATTTTATCAAATGCGCGGAAGCTGCCATACCGCAGCTTAGACTTCAACAAAGATCACACAGGATTGCATCTCACTCATCGATAACAGTCATGGGTTCATGGGTTCATGGCATGAGGAATGTGTACAGAGAATGTGTACGGTATCTGCTAGAGCTTACATGAGAGGCTACGTAATGCATATGCAAGCTCTCCATATAAACCGACACGAAGACCATCAAAAGATAGCAGCACATCTATCTCACACATTAAATACACACTCCACTTACCCAAACCCAATCACATATCTCTCCAAACTATATCTCCCTATGTCTGGAAAACCCACCAAAGAGGATTTAAAGAGGATCGAGGAGACCCAAGTACGTGTCGAATATAACATACCCTTTCATCAGTCAAATAAATTTGACATACTGCTGTGATGCCAGATAAAAAACGACAAGGACGTGGGGCCGAATACTTTCACTGATCGTATTCGGAAAGCCGCAGAGAGCAACGACAACGCGGCCAACAGCCAAAACAGGTATCCCGCAGCCAATGCCCCCGGTTTCGTACTCGGTGGCAACGCTTCCAAGTAGAAGATGGAAGGGCCCAACACTATAAACGAATGGAAAGCAATTATTGTGTCAATGTCAAAATGCACATATGTGACTATCTGTGTGATGAGAAAAAGGATCGTAATCCACATGGATCTACTGAGACGGAGCAGCTTGGTGTATTAGGCAGGCGAGTGGCTGTAAAGACCTTGCGGCCTGGCCTGGCGAGCATCTATCAATTGTAGAAATTCGATTCGGTTTCGTGCGTTTTTGATATGGGCAAGACTCGATTCATCCTAGCGACAAGTGAGGCTCAGGGACTTGTACTAGAGCTAAATGCTTCACGACATTTGAGAAGTGACGTAGTTGGCGAAAGCGAAAAATCGTTTGCTACCACCGGGATGACGGTGTGAACTTCGCTTTCACCTGGAACAACGTAGAATGCGAATGCGAGCACGCAATTAACTTGGCAACTGGGCCATCTTTTCACCATTGTTGTCCTTCTCTCACTCGCCCGTGACGGTTCAAGGCCCCACGAATCGCTCCGTCATGACCACTGTGCGAGGGCAAGGAAAGAAGATAACCTATAGTTCACGAATTTGGAAAGAACATTGATATCCAGGATTCATTTTTGGTTTCAGGGCCTTATCAAGACGGGCTTTCTGTGGGCTCTCGCTCAAAACCTAGGTTGCATGATTAGTTCAATGCAAGGCGCTGAGTATCATTAGATGAACTAATATCTGCCCGGCGTGCTCAATATGGCCATGGGGTCATACTTGGGTACTTTGCACTCTATAGCTATCGCCATATTATTAAATGCTCGAAAGCTGCCATACCGTAGCTTAGACTTCAATAAAGCGCGCATCATTCACGCTCGCAGTTACGGTCCATTGATATCGAAGTTGACCGTTGAAAGATGGCAAAATGTCGTTCCGTTATTGATGTTCGGCCAACAGGAGTATATTCCAAAAACTTTCACACAACTCGCATGCTCTTTGGCGTCACCTAGGGGCCGGTTCCCTGATACATCCCAACACCATGACACCGGCATCTCGTCCCACACTTAGAGAATTGTACAGAAGCCGCGCAGTATATTAAAACCAACCGAGAATCAAAATGTACAACTTATGTGGACGTTGGTCGATCGTCAAATTCGATGGTAAAAAGTTCAGCATTAAGCAAAAACAGGATCCGTGTGTTGGTCTTTGGCTTTGCTTGGCTGTGATGATCACATTCAAGGCAGCACGGCGCAAACCACCATTCCAAGTATCTCCCACCTCGCCCCAGTCTATTCTTCGTCGCCCGCCTCGTACTCACCTTACCCTGGTCAAACACTCAATTGTTCACAGAAATGACTTCCGGCGCGGATCCTGGCCTCGAATGGGGAGCAGGAATTTCGAACTATGCGAAACACCTTGACCTCAAGTATCTTGAGATGAACGCACACCTCCCTCCGCTCGGCCCTCACCCCACATACGGGGAGTTCGACCCAAATCTCCTTCCCGCCCTTCTCGTTCGCCAGGTGTATCCTAAGATCTACGACTACGCGAAGAACACCTTTTTGGAGGAAGATTTCGAGGAAGGACGGGGGCTCGTCGTTCTGGGGCAACCTGGGATTGGTAAGCTTCCTACCGCTTCCGCGAGAGCTACTGTTGACCACCCGATGGATGAGGCAGGAAAGACGGCCTTTCTCTTCTACGCCCTCGTTCGAGCCTTAAAAGACCGAATACCAGTCGTTTGGTGTCGATCGGCTGACATGTCACATTGGCTCCAGTTCGACGACGAAGGAAACGTCGCCCGCTATACGCCCTCTCTCTCTCTTCGTCGGCTCTCCTTCTTCGACGAGATTCCTCCCCACGATACTTCCTTCATGGACCCCGGCTTCATTGTACAGGTAACAAACCCCCAGAGGCGGAGATACAAGGGTTGGGCAAAGCAGTTTGATGCACGCTTTTGGGTGGTGGAGAATTGGTCGGCTGAGGAAGTTGGCGCTGGGGCCCGGTACCGTGAAATGTCTGTCTCTCTTGTTAATTTTCATTTTCATGTTCGTTTCAACTTGTAACTAACACATTGGCCGCAATAGTGACACTTCTGACGAATCTGACACCGAGTGGAAGAACGCCTATACGCCTCAAGAGGTATTCGCGGTCATTGGCCCTAGTGCTCGGCGTTGCTTCGACCCGAGGCCGAAGGTGACGGGAGATGCTATCATAGATTTTGGCTTGGAACATACGATTGAAAAGCTGTTCGGAACAGAAGCTCGTTAGGGAGAAGATCATGAAAAAGTACACGCAGGTGGAATTCACGGCGGCCAGCCTCCGCATGAGCTCTCCATCAGTCGCGGGCTACGCATACGAAGTGTTCGCACAAAGGACTTTCTCTCATGGGACAGAACCCATCGCCATCTCTTGGTTCAATTCCACCTCCCAGTTAGTCACACGACCCACAGCTTCCTCGTCCTTCGATTCCGAGGGCCATTCTACTGTTGAGGCCAACACGCTTTACTATCCAACAACCCCCGACTTTCCTTCTCTCAACTACTTCTTTGTCACGGACTGTGGCCAGGCCGTCATGCTCCATGTCACTGTAAGGACCATGCACACCAACGAGGACAACGGAATCAAGAAGGTTCTCGGATACATTCAATCCAATACCTCTTCTCCTCCTCACACGTTCAGCTTTGTGTACATTGTTCCCTTCCCCAGCAGCGGACAGAAACTTGTCAGCCAGTTTGAAGGCGGAGAACGAATTGTTTCGGGACAAACGCTCAGGGTCGGTTATACAACGCTTCAATTCGGAAATAAGGCGGATGGGCTTTTGAAGGTACGCTACCTGTACTGTGACTAAGCAAGCCTTGAGAACTTCACTGACACCATTTGCCTACTGTTCACAGAAAATGATTGAAGAGGAGTCGGGTGATACAAACACGGACAATTGGAGGGATGGAGTATAAAAAAGGAAAAGCTCAGGGCGCGATTCTTTGTAATGCAGAAATATTCAATTGTCTTCCAACAAGCAAAATTGGAGATGAATAAGGAGCGGTTATCGTGTCAATGCCAAAACGTATGTGTGACTATCTGTGTGATAAGAAGAGGATCGTGATTAGTATAGGGGCCTAGGAAGCACATGGATCTCTTGAGATAAGTCGGTTTGGTGTATTAAGCGGTCGGTTGGGTGGCAGTAATAAAGATGAAAAGCGATGGTTCCATCGAGTTCACACCTTTCCGATGAGTAAGATCCAAATCGCTGTCTGTGACACACCAGATACTACGAGAACTTGGATGGGACTAGCGGAGGATGGCAATGTGTCAAACGAAGGGATTGTGCTATTATCTATATGTGACCTGTCTGGTAGACATAGCAAGGGTTGGATAGGCATCGCTCATGGAAACGGCTCGACTCGCGGTGGGGGCTCTAGACCAAGGCTTGCTTGTTCAGTGCGATATGGATGAATAGAAGACCCTCCATCTAGATAAGCGACCAAACTAAACACGACACACGACTGACTTCAGGCCCAAAAGACGTTTCCCTCTTTTAATTACTTGAAGCTGCTCCCATTAACCTGCGCCACACCAATGACCACCGTCGTCAGAACCCCCTATCGTTTATACTCACTCGGTCCTGATACGCACCCTCTCCTTCAGCTGAGTAAGATATTGCGGGTAGCTTGGATTTTGCTCGCTGCGATCTTGGATGAGGAAGCTAAGGGCCCAGAGTCTTAGCGCTGGTTCGCCGTCCTCTTTGACGATATAGAGGTGCGCCCAGTAAGGCCCACGACGCATCTCTCGCGTCTTATTGACAATGGCGTTGATCCGTTGAGAGAGACTATTGTCCAAGAGTGGCAAGGTGGCCTGGGCATGAACAATACGTTATAAGTTTCGGTCAATCGCACAATCAGCCGTCCGTATTCTCACCTTTCCGCCTCGCAGTGCATCGTACGCCGGTAGGTCGAAAGCATCCATGACCAGTTGTGGCACGGCATCACGGCCAACCCATATAAAGATTGTCTGTCCATCTTCAATAAGATAGAGACCGTGTCGCTCCAGTCTTTCACTTGTCAAAGGCATCGGAGGTGGGAGGATGACGCCATGTTCACCAATCGTACCGCACTGTAGACAATGGATTAAGGTCATGTCCTCTTACAACCCCGGTACACAGGAAATTGGCATACCTCTGGAGGCATGTTATGTAGCGAGTAGAACGTCGGATGAACGTAAGGAATCAACATCTGGGACGGTAATGTGGTCAACAGAGTCTGAGCATACGCTCTCAAATCTGAGGGAATTTGAGAACTGGCACGGATGCCAACCTGTTCGATATGCAGTCTATCAGTATTGACCGCTCACTAGAGACTGGACGAGATACGAACATGCTTCAAGATGCCGAGAACTAAGATAGGAAGGAACTTCATGTTCTCAGCCAAGTTCAACGCCGCGCTTGCACCTCCTCCAGACGCAGTCATTGTGTTCTTGTATACTGTAAGGATATCGATCATTTTGTTCGTCAGCGCGTCCCGAGCATCCTCAAGTTTGGAGGACATGGATCGTTCGACAGCCTTGTTTGCCAAAAGATGAGCAATGGCAATCTGATCTGTCGAAGCATACATCTCAGACATGTTAGATGTTGTGGGATGAGCTGTTGTGATGACTCGAACACGTCTCTCGCCTATGAAGAAAGAACAGGATAAGCAAATTGCGTAGAGATTGATTAACCAACGAAGCCATCCGTACCAAAGGCAGTTGTGTGCAAGACGGCAGTTTGAATCACAATGAATGGGGTGCCGATGTTCTCTTCAATCTCCATCTCAATCGCATACGATTGATCGAGGGGGGCAGCTGGCAATGTTAGAAGATCGGTGGAGCGCACAAAGAAATTGCCATGGAATGCAGCCATTCGTAAACCTGCCATCGCATAGTTAGCGACGTGTCACAGCGAAAAACCGATATGAAGCGACAACCGACCTCTCGAAGCACGCACGCGCATCAGTATTTCCAGCATAATGGGGCTCGCGAGTATCTCTCCGAATTCATGGGCGAACTTGAGGGCATCTTCGGACTTAGCTGCGCTAAACGCGGGATAGAAGAATGTGTTGCCACCGGTATAATGCGGTAGACAACCTGGATAGAGTAGTCGGCTGTGTCAGACAGCAGGCGCCAACAATCAGACCCAAGAAACCAGGCTCACTCAGAGAAGCGACATCTTGATATGAAGTGCTGAAGAGGAACATATCCACAGATACGTGTGATCTCGAGCATTCGATTGCGAAAGTCTTGTAGAAAACATCTGCCGCTTGTAGGAGGGTAGATTCCTAAGCAACCAGCAAAGGTGTCAATGTTTTCGTCACGAAAAGTGAGAGTAGATCCCTAACCTTGCTTGTGCCCAACATCTTTGGATCCTCTCTGTTCTTTAATACCCCAACCGCCCCCAGCGAAGGTAGACTTGCCGTACACACAATCACCTTCCCTCCGAAACTCGAGATCAACTTGTATCCTGCCTGTAGCGCAGGTCCAAGACAGCTCCCAAGATTATGGGTATCTTGGAACATCTCGGAGAAGCGGGATAATAGCGCTTCTAGCCCCTGACGACACTCTGTTAAGTTCACCAAGAGGTCTTCTGGCCTTGGAAGGAAGACATCCTCAAGATCCGATACTACAAGCATGGTGGACTCTGTTGATCCGGGCTACGCTTTGATTTAGCCGGGGAATATCAATGAGGGCGACAATCCTGAATCATACGCACTGGTACGGTGAAGAAGTACAAGGCTACATCGAAGCCGATGATGGCCACTTTAGTCCGGTCGTCCCCATTCGGCAACCTATCGAGTGACTCGAGGATGGTCCGGCAGGCAGTGGCGAGCATACCTATCGATTATTCGGATGTATCAGTGGCGTTTCACTTTGTGTGTTGATCTGAACATTGATACCTGAGGCAACACCTTGTTGAGACACGTCAAGGAGGAAGACATATATCGGCGGTTGAGGAGGACGAGCCTATCCCGCAATTTTGTCAGGTTCTAATCGTTTGCAGACACATTCGTCACATACAAGATACTCAGCAGGGGCCACATATTCCACGACGCCATGATTCAACTCCGCTCTGCTCCACCGATCTCCTGGCTGGTTGGTGTTCGCATCCCAGTCGAACATCTGCGGAACCTCATTCGCAACGTTACACATGCAACACTTCCACCTTCCACCCCCATCGACGAAGGTGCAGTATGGGTTAATATAAGTACGGCACCGTCTGCAACGCGCAATAACCTGGTCGGTGACTAGTGGAATAGGCTCGTCGCCTTCTTTGAGGGAGCGGTAAGGTGTCAAGATGAGGCCAAAGGGAAGTTTGGATTTCTGGAGGAGCGAGTTGGTATTTGGGATTGAGTTGAGAGTGCATCTCTGGTATGTGTAATCAGCGTTCACAGTTGGGCTGTTGGAGAGCGTGGCCTGGAGGGTTTATATGTGAGTACAAGACAAGCAGGTTTGGCGTAACGACATACCCCTGGTGGTAAATGGATCTCTGGTGGGGGAGCAAGAAGCTCCCTCGGATCCAAAAATGCACCGATGACGTTCACAGTATGAAGGGAGATCTGTTTTTGCCCATACCCTTGCTGCACACCCATTTGTGAGAATTGATCCGCGAGCGCGCTGACAGGTGCTTGTTGGTACGCTGGGTTGGGAGCGTAGCCTCCGACATAAGCACCACCTATCGCACCGACGCCTCCAAAGAAGGATGCCTGCTGTTGCGGCTGTTGCGGCTGGGCTTGCTGTTCTGCCGGAGAGAAGAATGTCGCTTGTGCTGGAGCTACTGATCCTGGGGGACCAGGGTATTGCTGGTCCCCAGGATACGGTGGCTGCACGGATGCAGTCTCGCCATAGTACGCCTGAGTCTGGCCAGCTGCATACTGACGTCGCTTCCCACTTGCCGCTGGTGGTCCCTGTAGTGATGATATCGGCACCTGCTCGTCAGTTGGTGGCTCCCACTGGCTGTGACCAGTGGCTTGATCTATGGGTTATCGAGGAGCACAATTTGAGAGCAGAAATTAGAAACGATAGCTTATATTATTAGCATCTGCTGGTGGAACTTGCCTACGAAGAGGTGTCGTTGGTGGGTGTCATCCCTAGTGGCATGGTAGGAAGCAAGTTAGATTCCAGACTAGGCCTCGGCTCAACGACGATGCAACGCTGACCATTGGGCAATCCATCCCTGAGGTAGCTGTAGAGACGCGTCTGCCATATACTATGTGGTAGTTCAAGACGAAACTGGAAGGCACAGTTGATCGACACGTCGACGATTCAATCCACCGCGTCTCTCAGGGTCTTGCAAGACTCAGACCTGCATCACTGCACAACGGGACGGCAAAAGATTTCGTTGACCACCGCAGTATAATGTATTATTGCAAACAGTCACTACCTGGCGCCCTATTGGCCTACGAGTAACTACTCCCGTTGACCTGTAACGTCTCGTGTTGTCAGCATATTATGTTGGCAAAGGACATCTCTATAGCGTACCTTCTCCTTCAACTGGCTGAGATACTGAGGGTAACTCGGGGTCTGTTCGCTCCTATCCTGAATCAGTGAGCTCAGCGCCCATAGTCGAAGTGCAGGCTCCCCATCCTCTTTGACAACATATATATGTGGCCAGTATGGTCCACGACGCATCTCACGAGTCTTGCTGATGACGGCGTTAATTCGTTGAGAGAAATTGTTGTCTAAAAGAAGCATGGTATACTAGAATATTCCGACACGGTATGTCAACAAATCAGTTTTACCCGTCAATCTAGAAGCCGTACCTTGCCGCCTCTGAGGGCATCGTATCCAGGAAGGTCGAACACATCCATGACGAGTTGGGGCACGGCGTCTCGGCCAACCCAGATGAAGATTGTTTGACCGTCTTCGATGAGATATAAACCATGCCGCTCAAGCCGTTCACTAGTTAAGGGCAGAGGCGGTGGAAGTATCACACCGTAATCGCCAATCGTACCGCACTACAAAGACATTGTCAATACAAGGCCGAATCACGATATTTCGAGTGATTCACCTCTGGCGGCATGTTGTGAAGCGAGTAGAAGGTTGGATGGATGTAGGGGATCAACATCTGAGACGGAAGGGTTTTCAGGAGCGTCTGCGCATAGGCTCTCAAATCCGAAGGTATCTGAGAGCTGGCCCGGATGCCAACCTAATTGTTGCATCAGGATCATTAGTGCGTCCTTCGTAGTTCAAAGAGCGAAAAGGTGGTCTAACTTACGTGCTTCAGCACGCCAAGAATCAACAACGGCAAGAATTTCATATTCTCCGATATGCTCAGTTGGGCACTAGCCCCTCCACCAGATGCAGTCATCGTGTTTTTATACGTCGTCAAAATCTCAATGAGCTTGTTCGTTAAGGCGTCCCGAGCATCTTCCATCTTAGAGGATATGGACCGCTCGACAGCTTTGTTGGCCAGCAAATGCGCGATAGCAATTTGGTCCGCCGATGCGTATAACTCTGAGTTATTCGAGGTCGTCGGATAGGCTGACGTAACGACACGAATTCGACGTTCGCCTGTGAAATATGAAATATTAGTGAGCTAGGGTTATCCAGTATGGCAGCAAGCTGCCTCTCACCATCACAGGTCGTGTGCAGCACTGCGGTCTGGAAGACGACGAACGGCGTTGTCAGATTTTCTTCGATTTGCACCTCGATCGCGTAGGACTGGTCGAGGGGTACAGCAGGGAGCGAAAGGAGATCTGTGGACCGGACAAAGAAGTTGCCGTGGAAGGTGGCCATGCGAAGCCCTGATTTCAGACGAGACCCTATCAGCTTTCGTTGACCACCCCACACAAAGTTGGTAAAAATATAACCTCGGGATGCCCGCACGCGTATCACTGCTTCCAGTGCCACAGGACTAGCCAATATCTCGCCAAATTCGTGTGCAAACTTGAGGGCATCCTCTGACTTCGTCGCGTTGAAAGCCGGGTAAAAGAAAGTATTTCCAGCAGTGTAGTGCGGAAGGCAGCCTTGGAAATACGAGTTCAGAATGAGAATGATCTTTACGGGTCTATTAGAGGAGGAGGTACAAACCTAATGTTGCGACGTCTTGATACGTCGTACTGCACAGGAACATGTCCACCGAAACCTGAGATCGCGAACACTCAATGGCGAATGTCTTGTAGAACGAGTCTGCTGCCTGTAATAGGCTGGATTCCTATACCAATCGAGATTTGGTCAGATGTATTCCCAGCTCTGGAAGTGGCTAAGGAATGATACCTTGGTGGTCCCCAACATTTTCGGATCCTCCCGGTTCTTTAAGGCTCCGACAGCTCCCAAGGACGGCAGACTCGCGGTGCATACGATCACCTTCCCACCAAAGCTTGAGATCAACTTGTACGCAGCCTGGAGCGCAGGTCCCAAACAGCTGCCGACGTTATGTGTGTCTTGGAACATCTCGGAGAACCTCGACAGGAGTGACTCCAGGCCTTGACGGCACTCTGTCATGTTAATCAGAAGGTCATTGGGTTTTGGAAGGAAGACGTCATCAAGATCAGATACAACGAGCATAGATGATTCAGTGGCCCCAGGCTGGTAGAAATAGATTCATATATGAGCTCCAACCAACCACTAAGCACGATGAGGGCTCACAAGAATGTGGAAAAAGTACAATGAGACGTCAAATCCGATGATTGCCACTTTCGTCCGGTTGTCGGCGTTAGGCAAGCGATCCAGAGACTCGAGGATCGTTCGGCACGCAGTGGCAAGCAGACCTGCCACACGGAGGCTAGTCAGCCTTCTTCGAGCGGTAAACAACACACTACGGCGTACCCGATGCGACGCCTTGTGCAGACACATCCAATAGGAAGACATACACTGGGGGCTGAGGGGGTCGAATCTTCCGGCCATAATTCTCGTGTCAGCTTTGACCTTTTCAGGACGCATTCAACTCACCATATACTCCGTGGGTGCGACGAATTCGACAACCGCGTTGTTCAGCTCAGCCCTGTTCCAACGATCACCAGGCTGATTGGTCACCGCGTCCCAGTCGAACATCTGTGGAACCTCGTTGCTGACGTTGCACAAGCAACACTTCCAACGCCCTCCGCCGTCGATGAATGTGCAGTATGGGTTGATATACGACCGACACCGTCGGCAACGCGCAATGACCTGGTCTGACACGACTGATACAGGATCTTCTCCCTCTTTCAAAGAGCGGTAGGGTGTAAGGACAAGCCCGAATGGGAGTTTGGATTTCCGAAGTAGCGAATCTGTAGTTGGAATAGCGTTCAGAGTGCAGCGTTGGTACGAATAATCCGCATTGGCTGTCAGGCTATTAGAAAGCGTTGCCTAAAGGCGGGTGAGACTAGCATCAATAAATGCATCGTTGGTTCAAACGGTATCTTCGCGTACCCCAGGAGGAAGACGAATCTCCGGTGGAGGTGCAAGTAAATCCCGAGGATCGAGATATGCTCCAACGAGATTCAAAGTGTGCAGAGAATACTGAATCCATGAAATCCATACAGGCGACGAACAATTCAGCAACCGGCCAGAGCAGAACGCGACTGCTCCCTCACCTGCTTCTGACCGAATGCATGCTGCTGCTGTAATCCCATTTGCGAGAACTGATCTGCCAGTACGCCCACGTTTTGAGGTTGGTGCTGTGGCTGTTGTCCGTAAGCCGCATTCGGTGCGTATCCCTGAGGATATGAGTCTCCCAGAGCTGCGGCGGGAGTGTGATATGCTGGCGGTTGAGAAGACTGTTGCTGCTCTGCCGGCGAAAAGAAGGCAGGTTGACCTTGAGCTCCAGCAGTACCAAGATGCTGGTCCACAGGATAAGGCGCTTGTGCGTTGCCTCCATCGGCACTGTAATATGCCTGAGTCTGGCCTGCCGCATACTGTCGCCGCTTGGCATGCGGGGGCCCTGGTTGTGCTACTGCTTGTACTGGCGGCTCCCATTGCGTTTGGCCAGTCGTTTGATCTGAGGATTGTCGCGGAGAGCACCAAGACATGAAGTTAGATGTGAGCTGAAGTTGAAGTTGAATTTGCATGATGCTTTGCACGTGTACGAACCAGTAAAGAGATGTCGCTGGTGTGTGTCATCCCTTCCCAGTGTGGAGAAGCATTTGAGTCTACAATGGGAGATCGCACCAACGTTAGACTCACCAATGAGCTGTCCACCCGGGGGGCAGTTGTGGATCGGCCATATTTGTGGATAGCAATGTCGCGGCAAAAAGCACGCTTCAAATGTCAATGAAGAACGTCGCCCCAGACTAGTTTGAGCAGCAGCTGCAAAATGAGGATCTCCAAGCCTCTTCACGAATAGGGATATTGCGTTGCAGACTAGAAGATGTTTAGATCGTGCACACCACCACACACCCTTGAAGAGCAGGCACCACATAAATTCCATTCGTGAGTTAGACTAATACAGGGCGGTTCCTAAAGTAAAATGTCCAATGGATCAACGAGAGAGAGGTTCTAGCCCCTTGATTCGTCCGCCGACCCGGGAGCCCCCCTCTTCAGACCGTGCGCTGGGCCCGGGTGTAGGCGCAGTACTCGGACGAACGATCTGCTTCTTCTTCACCAGCAACGGAGCCGCTACGACTTTCTTCTTCTTCTTCTTTTTCTTTTTCGGAGCTTCTGGAGGAGGTGTGGCTTCTGATGGCGGCCCTCGAGCAAAGGAGGACATACCATCTCCTTCCACAGGTGTCGGCCCATCCACAATGACGACTATATCAGTTTGCAACGCAATCTCCATGTGGTGTTCAGATTCCGGGTTGGGGTAGTGACGATCCGGCCGTGGTGCCCGCTCTTGTTTTTGCACTGGCTCCTGGATCTGGAACGGCGCCTCTTGCGAGGGACCAGCAGGTCTTTGGGAAGGCGATGGCTGCTCACTCGGGATGGATGTATCAGGTTGCTTTACATAGACGTGTTGATAGGTCCGATCTGGGTTTGGTCGTCGGTATTGTGGCGGTGGCTTGAGATCCGGGACCGATCGACCATTCGCAGAAGAATGTTGATGTTCAAGCACCCGCGGCCTTGGAAGTAAACCCATCTGTTGAGACAGTTGCTCTAGTGGCGGCGCAGGCTTCCGATAATGTGGCTGTTGCGTTTGCGCGCGTTGTGGGTACTGGGGCTCGGATCGCTCTCGCATTTGATGTGTAAGGATCGGTCGATGGAACTGCTGAAGCTGCACACGACTAGGCTGGCGAGAAACGGGACCTGTCGATGGGGCCTCTTGGTCTTCAGCAATTATCTCCATCTCCATCCCATTCCCACCGTCGCCATGCCCGTCTTGCATCTTCGCTTCATATTCTCCGATTATTGTCTCCTCATCCATATTCACATACGTGGCACTGCTCTCCCCTCGCTCGTGATTATGATATTGTTGTCGGCTGGTAGCAAAGCCTCCAGAGCGAGGACTCCCAGAGCTGCCTGGAAAGCTTCCAGTGGTAGCGGTTGACGGGGGACTTCGGCCATCGTAGGCAAGCTCTCCCAAGCTTGGAGTTTGTGCCGTCTCCGGGGTACGAGGCTGAACGTAGATTGTCGCCCTATCCTGTGCATTCGGGTGGGGTGCAATCCGTGCCCCAACACCCGGCACCAGCTGACCGGGGCGCAAAGGGTACACTTGGCCAAGTATACCCGCCTTGACTTTCTTCATCTTCGCTTTAAAGTAAGCCTGGCGCATATTGAGGATGAGCCGCGAGCCCCCGATGTTGACGCCCGAGTGGAAGAACGACAGTCCGATAATGTTGACGCCATTCTACGAGATTGGAGGACCGCAATTAGCAATCAAAGACTTTAGTAATTCTTGGTGCGGCACTCACAACTCCGGACGCTAGGTCCGCCGAGTTCCAGATAATCAGGATGAGGATGAGCCCGAACCATACCACAGAGTCGAGCACGAGTAGTTTCAGAAAGTTCTGTTTCCTATTCACGGATTCTTGATCCCTCGTATGCTGTCGCGCCTTTCGTACGACGAGGAAACAAAGCCATGCGTCAAAGACCAACCCGGGAAGCCAGGCCACAAAGAGGTACGTCGGAACCTATAATAAAGGTATGTAAGTTCGCCAATCATGTACATATACAGTGTAATGCCACATACTATACCCCAGCATCCCGAAGAAGGTCGTGGTGCGGGGAAAGCTGTGACGGATGGACCAGCAAAGATAATGAAGCTCGCAGTGCCAACGATGACACCCCCATAAAAGATAGAGTTAAAGATAAGGAGCCGGCGATCGCAATGATACATGGCGTGTACACGAAACTAGAACGGAAGATATAATCAGTTGGAGCTCTAACCCGTTAAGCAGGATCCATGCGTACTTGAAGGGTCCTACAGTAAAAGTCACGTTAGTGCGCAGACAGGAAGTGGCAAATAGATGCGACTACTTACAGCTGGACGATGAAGAGCATGATTGTCGAGCAACTAACAAGAATCCAAAAGTAACTGGTGCAATACTATCGGATGAGTTAATGAAACACGTCGTAGAAAATCGAATACTTCGCTGTAGACTCACAAGTTGAGTGAGCCCCTTTGTGAGGCATGTAATCACGTCGAAGAACTGGAATCCATACGCAAAGTAGCGAGTGAATGCGTAGATGGCCGTTCCAAAGGTCCATTTCCGTCTCTGGAGGAAACAGAGTCAGTAGTCAAGAAGCCCAACTAATAACAGAATATTCACTGACCCAAACATAGTTGATCTCGTCACCAAGATTGAGAGCTAGATCCAAAGAAGATGGAATAAGTTGGACTACATTGATTAGCCTGTAAGCGAGACATATAGAGAATGACGCACTCCAGTCGTAGAACATAGCAGTAAAGGCGGCAAGTTGAGAATATCGAACGAGCTGAGAGGTCGGTGCATATTCCACGAAACCCTTCAGATAGACCAAGATCTGCAAAGGGTCGACTTGAAGAGCGCCTCCCATTGGATTCCCCTGCCCACTATTCAAGGCAGACGTGGCCTCGGGAGGATGAAAATGACAAGGTCAAAGTATGAAGGGGGGTAGAGAGTAGAGTAGAGAGGATAAGTCAAATGACAGTGCCACGCAAGAGGGAATGTAAAGCTCAGATGTGTTTCAAGGATTGTCGGCAAGTGTGACCTCCGGTCCTGGACTGTCATTTCTCCGATTAGGCAATCCTAACAAACCATTCCAGCACGGGACCGGCAATCTAGTCTTCGCAAGCGCGAACCCTCTTAAGGGGCCGAAACCGTTGGGTCGGGCGTAGATGCACATGGTTATCTATGGTTATGAGATAATCCCTTAGGTATAAGCGAGAGATTAGAATGGTCTTCAGAGAAGATGACGTATCGAAAATCCCGATGTGTGAACGAATTACAGTCCGGTGACTGGCCACGCTGAACAGAAGCGAATACCGCTCCAGTAACCACAGTGATTAACGCCGTTATCGGCTTTGCATCGTATCTTGAACAAAGGTCCATTCAGTAGTATTTTGTTCTACTGAGATTTGCATAATAGTCCCCTCTTGGAACACGTTTCATCCAGGAGTCAGGTCAACCTTTCACTCGTAGATAATCGAAGCTGGGGGATCGTCACATAAGATGAGACATTTGGTACTTCTTATATGATCTCTATGGCTTCTTGCGATTCCTCCACTGCAATCTTCTAACCCCGTCATACACCATGCTACGTCCCATGCATGATCAAACTTAGCCGTCTTTCAGTGTCTAGTCTCCGAAATATACCAATTCTTCGGCCTACAACGAGTCCGTTGAGGAAATCGAAGCAAAATGAGCAGCTCGCCACAAAGAAGTTCAATAACTACTACGCCAGATAACGCTACCGATATCAATCGTAGGTATCCGAGCGATTCAGTCGTTATCTTATAAGGACTTTCGCTAATTAGGCTGCAGTTTAGGGTTGCGTTTCCTGGGCGTTGACGCTGGAGTCACCATGAGACTCGGATATGCCATGCGACTAGCTCCTTATGAAAGTTTCCCTATGTTCGGCCTACATGTATTGAGGAGCGCGCTAACTAGAACCGTTCCAGATCTCACGCAAGGGCCATGGACATGCTTATCGTTGATGCGAACAAGCTCAAGAGCCGAAGTGCATGAACTATTATTGTCTATATCACATTTCATTTCATGGGCTGTGAATTCAATTTAGAAGATTTGATTTTAAATCATCTTGAAAAAAAAAAGGTCTATGGAGTACATAGGAGTCGAACCCATTACTTCTCCCAGCTAAGTACATCCAATGAATGTTTGCTAAGGGAGCGCTCTACCGATGAGCTAGAACCCCTCTGTGAAAGAGGGTCCAAAATGTTTCCTCCTGTCATTGTAATGTTAGGCATTTGTATTCTGTACGCCCCTTTGCTCATCCGCCGCTCACCACAGCAAGGATGACGACCGCTGGCTACTCAAATATTTCGGCTATCCTTGAGCTGTCAACAAACTAATCAACTTGGAAGGACTAAAGCTCCAAATAGGGTAGAGGGTTGTAAACACAAGGCGCGCTGTTAGGGTCATACTGTACTAACTCCTTTCACACTTCCCTACCCTCGGCTCCTTGTGGAGGACGTCGCCCTCTTTTGAACGTGTCCTTTGCCTTATTTTCAGCTCGTGAACTTCTGTTGATGAGGACAGGACTTGAGATACAGATTCATCGAGATACTCAGCTACTATATCATTCACATTGCTGTGAAACTGGACTGTGTCAATTGCAGCTCTAAATATCAGCGCGCTGATTATAATACATGTCATCTTCCTCGATTCTTATATGGTATGGGTGAAGTTGGTCATTTATGCATCTCGAGAAATGAAGCTGCCAAGGACAGTCAATGATGAAATCAAGCCACAGGGCCGCTCCCTGACCATTTTTTGCACCACCTGTATTCCATCACTGTGGATTGCAGCTATCTATTTATATAACTACTGAACACAAAGCGGGTGAGTAAATAACATGTGGATTGCATGCCTTGCGATTGAAAGGTTATCTTGAGCAAATGTTGTGATAATATCAATGATTGCCATGATCCTGAACGACGCCCTCTGCAGCGAAGCGGCAACGTACTCGATTAACGTCTGCCGGGAAGAAAAGCCTATGTACGCTAACTAAGACCCATTAGGAGCCGACCGCGTAGTAATTACCGATACAAGTAACATAATACAGCTCGCACGCTTTTTAACGCTCAACTTTACTACCTTTCCTTGGGTCACCATTCAATTTACCGAAATCCTCCATAGGCAAACTTCCTTGATGCCCTTTCGTCGCGCTACATACGTTTTCCCATGCTTTCTGTTTCTCGCACTACTCTCGTTAGCTAGGCCTGCCCACGAGTAAGTGACAAAATTTCCCGTGACTTCGGCTAACGGGTAGTATGTGCTGATGCTGCTGGCTTATGAACGCAGCACGCACATGAGGCGCGTGGCAATGATGAGAGAAGGAGACCATAACCCCTCTCATGTACGCCCAATTAAAGGTGGCTCCAGCACACTACCTGAGTTGGAAACTCTCCCGGCGGTTACGCCTGGACATCCTGATGAACGTGGTAAGCGCGACGTCGACGGTAGCACTCGTTCTGTTGCAAGTAAGTTAGCAACCTTTAACTCCTCAGCCGGCGCCAGGATTGGTTGAATCGTATCAAGTGGCAACCGACAGCGATAGTCATGTCCTGCCTCAAGCCGGTTAGCCCCCTTCTTGTGGTTTGAGAACTCGGCAAGCTACTAAAAATCAACCCTCGTAAGGTAGTGGATATTGATAATGAGTTAGACGCCCTGCTGGATCAAGAGCTTTCAAACGTACAACGCGCAGCTTGGGAACTTCCAGATGATGTGAGTGACGTACATGAGATTATATCTACCATCCGCCTGATACTCAACTGGGTTGGACTGAGGTCTTCATCGTCGAGCCCGTCTTGCCTTCAGCGGACACTTGGTACATGCACATCGCGCACGACTACGGGACACTATCGTATCAAAATCAAGGCGGTCGAGATCAAATTCGTAAGTAAAGTTGTCGCGGTCTTTAACCCCCTCCTAATGTAAAGCCATTGGAAAGTACCAGACGCAAATTGGGACCCTCTAGATGATGTGAGTAGCTCACATGAGGTTATGTGCACCTGCTATCTGACGCTCGTCTGTATGGGATCAAGAATTTCCATCCCAAAAGCTATTTCCATCCAGCGAGCGATCGGGACACACGCATCAACCACTATGGGACGTCATCGCATCAAGGTCAAGAAGCCCAGGGCGAGACCCGTTAGTAATGTCGTCAGGTATTCCATTCTGTCTTCTGATGTTGTTCATTCCCAAACTTTTCATCAGGGCCCGGTCTGAAGCGGAAAGGTTCAGCGGGCGGCGTGCGGGATGAGACGAGAAAGACGAAGAAAACTTGTAAATTCCTCGCCGTTTGTTTTAGATGAACAGCCGAGCGCTAATCCTTGTTTGCCCTGATTCAAAAGCGACGACCTCGGAACCCTTGCAGAACATTGCGACTGAAAATCGTCTTATGAACGGCCACGCTCGAGGTATGGGGACCTGACCCCGTTTGTCACCTACTGCGCAATTCGGCTAGTGGGACTGACGGCAAGACTTTTGTGTCCTTAGAAGAATCGCAGCCAACGGAGAGGGAAATTGTCGAATATATGGGGAATAATCCATCGAAAAAGCCATACATGATCGCCAATGATCTTGCGCCACTCGAACCACTGGGCCAACGCCGGATACTTGATATCGTGAAGTTGCGCCTTAGGACACACACGACACTCATGGAAGATAGACTTATCTTTAAGTATTATGCGGAGAACTTGCACCTGCGACAACGAGACATGGTCAAGGCGCTTTGCAAGGCCCTCCCAAGACTCAATGAGTCCTGGGTCCAGGTTATTGTCGAGTATCTCGATCACTTTTGGGGAGACTTCAAAAAACCTGGGGAGCTCAGACTTCCCGGACTGGACGAGGTGAGGACAATCTCCATACTAAGTGCCGTCAAAAAGTTATGTCACTCAAAGAGCTCCCGTAAATAGATCCATCAGGATCTCAAACCCTGGCGCCGAAGCCGTTCACTCAATAGATCGATCACCGAGGAGCAAATCGTGGCGGTGATCCAATTCTGGAAGGAACATCAGCGCATGAACCAAGTCGAAATTGTTCGATTGATTTCCAAACGATTGGACGTCATGCAAGCACCGATCCTGAAAATAGTCAAACACGCCCGTCAATATAAAGGCAACTGGAGAGACTATGTTCCTCCCAGTGTAGAAGAGGTGAGAGATCCCCGAAATACGTTTCAGCGGACTCTTTACTGGTCAACTAAAATATTTCGCCACCTACAGATCAATGGAACTGCGAAGAATGAGTCTATATCACCGAACACCAGTCTTAACGAAGTTGCTAGATAATTGGTGAAGTATATCGTGGTGCTATATACACGTCGCCATCACACACATGTAATACTTGAATCTTAATACACACCAATAAAATGGCTGATCAATTCAAGGCTAATATGGAGGTGCGTAGTGTATACACTTGGGGTAAGTTGTCAACCAGAAGTCTGATCTAGTCAGAGTGAGGAAAATCTAATCCAGCCGGTCAACCTGATCCGTCTTTAGACCCATGTAAAAATCGTAAATATAATATAATATTCTTCTAATATATGTAAATACCCGTGCATTGGCTTTATCTCGCTTAGGGGTGGCGGCGAAATCCAGCGTTTGTACGCTAAGAGCCATTTGCCACTAGCCGACCGGGTAATTACAACATAATGCATCCCACACGCTCTGTAACTTTGAATGATCTTTACTTGGCTAGCGCCTGCCTCGCTTCAAAAAAATTGCCGAGGAAAAATATTCCGATTTCACCAGTCGACCACGGTCATCAGTCCATCGCATTCAATCAACCCAAATCCCATAGACAGATCTCAATGCTCTCTCGTCGAACTACATACGTTATTCCCTGCCTTCTGGTTCTCGCACTATCCTCGCTAGCCAGGCCAACACACAAGTGAGTGACTACATTACCTCGTGGCTTCGGCTAGTGGGGCAGTATGCGCTGATACAGCTATCTTGTCCCGAACGCAGCATTCACATGAGACGCGTGGCAATGATGAGAGAGGAAGACCACAACCTCTCTCATGAGCACAGAATTAGGGGTGGCTCTGGCGCGCTGCCTAAGCTGACAGCCCTGGCTTCCAAGGGAGTGGTTAGGCCTGTACATTCTGCCGAAGAAATGCGCGACATAGGCAGTCGTTCTGTCACAAGTAGGTTATCGACATTTAACTCTATAGGCGGATGCCAGAGACTATGCTGATCGAATTGTGTCAAGTGGCAACTGATACAGATAGTCATCTCCAGGCTCAAGCTGGTGAGTTCTCTTCTTGTGATCCAAGAACTCGGTGAGTTACTGAATAGCAACCTCGCTGAAGCAGTGGATATCGACGATGAGTGGGACCCAATGCTGCACGGGGTGAATCACAAACTTTCGAACATACAGCACGCAGATTGGGAAGTTTCAGATGATGTGAGTGGCTTGCATGAAGTTATATCTACCTTCCGCCTGACACTCGTCTGGGGTGGGCCCAAGGGTTTTAATCTTCCTAGCGTTTTACCTCTAGCGGACAATTGGGATACGCCCATCATACATGACTACGAGATGCTACGGTATCAAGATCCAGAGGGCCGTAAGTGTTGCTGTCGTAGTGTTTTACGTGCGCCTAACGCTCGGGCGTTCGAAGTAGGAGACGTAGATTTGGATCCTCTAGACAATGTGAGTGACTCATCTGAGGCTGTGTATACCCTCTGACACTGGGATCAAGGATTTCGATCCTGATAGCTTTTTCCCTTCGGAGGACAATGAGGACACGCATACAACAAATGCCGATAGGATGTTATCCCATCTAGGTCGAGAAGGCCAAGGTCCCTCCCGTAATTAGCGTTGTCTTAATGTTCCATTCCTTTCGCTAAGATGTTCGAACTTTTCATTAGGGTCCAGTCTGAAGCGCAAAGGTTCGGCGGATGGCTTGCAAGATGAGATGAGAAAGAAGACTTGTAAGTTCCTCCAAGCCTTCCCTAGTGGAGCAGCCGGGCGATAACTCTTGTTTTCCTTGATTTAAAAGCGACGATGGCGGAATTCTTGAAGACAATCGAGGCTTCGAATGATCGTGTGGATCCAGGTACGGGTCCCGTTACCTTATGCGCGCAATCCAGGTGATCCGCCTGACGGCAAGATCTCGGTGTCCTTAGAGGATCCGGAGGAGAAGGAGGTTATTGAATATATGGAGAAAAATCCAGCAAAAAAGCCATACAAGATCGCCAAAGATCTTGCCCCACTCGATCCACTGAGGCAACGCCGGATATATAAGATCGCGCAATTGCGCCTTAAAACCCATACAACACCCGCGGAGGATAAATATATCCTTGAGTATTACACGAGGAACTCACACTTCCGGAGGGAGGTCATGATCAAGGCGCTTTGCAGGGACCTGCCAAGACTCAACAAGAACCGGATCCAAATGATCGTGAGGTACCTCGATTACTTTCGGGGAGGCCTCAAAGAATCCGAAGAATCCAGACTTCCAGGATCGAAAGTGGTGAGGACAATCTCCACACCAAGTGTCGCTAAATCCCGGCCACTCAAAGAGCTCTCACTCTCATATAGATTCACAGGGTTTTGGAATCCTTACGCCAAAGCCACCCGCACAATAGATTTGTCACCGAGGAGCAAGTCGCGACGGTGATCCAATTCTGCAAGGAACATCGACGCGTGGCTCAAGAAAAAATTATCGAATTACTTTCCAAACAGTTGGACGTCATGAAGGTAACGATCCGGAAAATAGTCAATAACTTCCGTCGATATAAAGGCGACTGGAGATACTATGTGCCCCCCAGCTTAGAAGAGGTTAGGGATCTCAAAAACGGCTCGATAGATTCACCACTCGGCTAAACACTTTTTTCATATTCAGATCAATGGAACTGCTGGAGATGAGTCTAGACGACTAGCCACCAGTCCTAGTGACTTTAAATAGCTAGCGAAGTATATCATTCCCCTGTATGCACGCCGCTACCACGTACATGTGTAACATTCGAATCCTAATACACACCAAGAAAAGGGTTGATCAATTCAAGGCTAACGCGGAAGTACATAATCTGCTCCCATCACAAAAATCCCATTTGCAGGACAAGCTCATGCGCGCACTAAAAAAAAACCACCAACCAATCAGTCCACAACATAGCCAACTACCATACACCGACATCCATCGCTATCATCATTTGCAGCGTCATTAGCGGATGGTTTTGTGTAACTTACATTGCAACAAGGATGCTGAACCTCTGGTATTTGATTATACCGACATTGAATCATCAACAAACCTCGAAGGCGATCCGCCTCCCGTTGCGGTCGGTGGGTGTTTTCACGCTTCGCTAGCCCTGAGTCCTTGCGGAGGAAGTCGCACCAGGCTGCATATAGCTTGTGTCCGTTACCTCCTTGACAGGTTGCAAATTGATTTTCCAGTGGTGAGTTTGGGACTATCTAGTGTTCGGCTTGAGCTAACCATCCTGACTTCAACGGATGCGGTTGCACCCGGAAATCACGACGAACACGCTATATATGATATGGATAATCGTACTATCCCAAGTAAGTCGTTATCTTCCGACTTAGCTTCCACTTACTTAGACACCAAACCAGGCTAACCGAATGATATCAAGCGTCACATCAAGCCGGTTAGTTGGCTTCTTATGGTATGAGAACTCGGCAAGCTACTGAAGAGCAACCACGATAGCGCAACGGGTATCTATTGTGAACTGGGCGCAATACCGCACAGTTCGAGGCAAGTGCCTATCGATGGACAAGGTACCGATCAAGGTTCCCTGAATAATGTGAGTGCCTTCTCCGAGGCGAGGCGATACGTGCTTTCCATCTAACACCCTTCTGGGTGGGACTAAGGATCCCGACCCCGGGAGCCTTTTCCTTCGACTAGGCGATTATGACTGGCTTTTACTCACGTCAAGATAGGAAAGGCCAACGTCAAACCCGTAAGTCACGCTGTCGCGGTCTCTCCCCTCTGTGGGGTCGTAAGATGCCATTTACTTTCAAATCTCATTAGGGTCTGGTTCGAAGGGGAAAGGTTCTAAGGATGACGTGCAAGGTCGGGAGAGAAGGAAGACTAGTCAGTCCCTTGCTGTTTTTTCTTTTCTTTTCTAGGAATATAGCGGGCTTCGAGATATCATTCATGTCGTTTTCCCTGTATTTCGAAAGCGACGACCTCGAAACCTTTGCAAAGCATGGCGACAGATCAGGACCCTATAAAAAGTCAGGCCACAGGTGTGTTTTGTTTGTCATTCAATCCCCCCTTTTTGGGTGGTCCAGCTGGCGGCGAGACTCTGGTGTCCATAGAGGCTATGCAGCCAACGGAGGAGGAAGCCATCGACTACACGGAGAACAATACATCAAAAACGGCAAAGGAAATTGTCACCGACATCGGCGACCGGCCCGAAGCTGAGCGCCAACAAAGCCCGGATACTCAAAACCGTAAACGCGCACCTCAAACATCACTCGTCACCGGCAGAGGATGAACTCATCCTCCAATATTATGTGGAAGATCTCAGATTTCACAAAAAAGCCATGAAAAACGCCCTTTTCGAGAGATTTCCAAGATTTGGGAAACATCGAATCCTATATATCGTCAGGTACCTTGAATAATTTGGGAAAGACCGAAACGAGATTAAGAATCTCGGGCTTCCTAGAAAAGATGAGGTGAGGATGATTCCACATCAAGAGCCGGAAAAACGCTGTATTGCTCAAACATTCCCATCCCGTGCGTAGATTGAGATGGCCTTCAACTCTTGGTCTCAAAGCTACGGAGTCAATGAATCCATCACCGAGGAGGAAATCGCGAACGTGATCCAATTCTGCAAGGAACACCAGCGCATGGCCCAAGTCGCAATTGTCCATGTGCTTTCCACACGGTTGAACGTTATGCCAGGGCCAATCAAGGAGGTAGTCGAAAACTTCCGCAGATACAAGGGCGACCAGAGATATTATGTGCCTCCTAGCTTAGATGAGGTGAGTGATCCTAACAAGAAGTTTTTATAGTTCCATCGCCGGAAACCTCAACTTTCTTTCACACCTACAAGTCAATGGAACTACCAATCATGGGTCCATTCCATCAGGCACTAATCTTAATGAGGTTACTAAGTAATTAGCAAAGTACATCGTTATTCTATATACAGATCGCTGTATACATGACGCTTGAGTTTAACAACGCAAAGCCGACTATTGCGCATCGGCGTCATCATCACCTTTGACAACCGTCAAGGAATCGATCCACCATCTTCTCACTCTGTGTAACTCGCTTTGCAGCGAAGGCGTTGATCTTTTAGTATTTTAATTGTGCTGTCTTTGGACCGTCCACGATCCTCGAAGGTGATTCCCTCCCCGTTGAAGTGAATGGGGCTACCGGCGCGACGTCCAAGAGGCGATTTACGCAACGTCCATTGGGGAACAGCTATAGGAAGCGGTGGGTGTTCATTTGCGGAGACAGGTTAGAATGTCAATATGCAGATAGGACTCACCCATGCCATATTCGCGCTCGCTCCTAATGAGAATTTGTTGAGGACAGCCTTAGACTCCAATTTCAAGCGCCCTAATAATGACGTCATCCCCTTCAATTATCTTTGCCGACGCATAATAAAGGCTTCGTGTGACCTTGAACAACAACCCATACGTATACATTAACTTTCCATCTTTCCTTCGCCTACGCTTCGCGTTGTAAGGGACCTTTTATGCAGGGGTAGAGAACGACCCATCTCTCGCTCTCTCCCCCCGATACCCCTCCAACGTGTTCAATTCCATAGGCTTTCCTAATGCTCTGTTATCATGCAGCATGCCTTCTGTTTCTCGCATTACCCTCGATAGCTCGACTCACCCATTCGTAAATGATAACCATCCTTCGGCTAGTGGGGCAATATGTATTGACACTGCTCTGTTCGTCTTTCTCCGAATCCAGCCCCCACATAAAGCGTGTGGCAATGATGGGGGAAGGAGAGCATCCTGGCTATCCTCACGAAACAATCGATTTCGGCGATACGTTGGACGCAATGCCGCGCTGGGTGAACCAAGAGCCTTCAAGCATACGGTACACAGATTGGGACAGTGTAAGTGACTTGTCTGAGGCTATATTTGCTCTCCACCTCAAATTCGTCTGGGTGGGACCAAGGATTCCAATATCGAAAGACTTTTCCCTTCACTGGAGGATTACCATGAGACTGTATCGCATCAAGATCAAGAAGGGCAAGGCGGAACCAGTGAGTAACGCTATCGCCGTATTTCGTTGTCTCCTCTAATTAGCTAGTTATTCTCGAACCTTTCGTCAGAGTCTATTCCGAAACGCGAAAATTTAGCAGACGATTTACGGGATTACAAAAGAAAAAAGATTCGTACGTTCCTCGCCACTTTCTCCAAGTGAGCAGCCGCGTTGATTCCTATTTAAAAGCGAAGACCTTGGGACACTTGCAGTATATTACGACCACACAAGATCGAGATCGTACCGATGGTCATGCCCCAAGTATTACGCGCAATCCGGGTGGTCCGACTGACGGCGAGATTCCAGTGCCTATAGTGGGAAAGGAGCCAACAGAAGAAGAAATTATTGCCTACCTTGAGACAAATCCATCGAAACACTCCAACGACTTGACCACCGAGTTAGGGTTGGATCCCCCGAGCCGACGCCGGATATATAATATCATGGACCTGCGCCTTAGGACCCACACTACACCATCAGAAGACAAACTTATCCTCGACTATTACACTAAGAACTCGCGTTTGCCGATACGTGACATCATCAACGAGCTTCGTTGGAAATTTCCAAGGCTCAGAGAGGACCGGATCTACACTATTGTCAGGTATCTCGATCATATTCAAGGGGATTGGAGCAAGTCCAGGAATCCCAGACTTCCCGGACGGAATGAGGTGAGAGCGATCCTCGCACAAAGTGTCGTTGAAGCGCTGTATCACCTAAAGGAGCTCCCATCCGTATGTAGATGGAGAAATCCATCGAACCCTTCCGTCCAATGCGTTCACACAACAAATCTGTCACCGAGGAGCAAATTGCGACTGCCATTCAATTTTGCAAGGAACATCGGGAAATGACTCAAGACGTAATTGTCCAATTGCTTTCCGAACAATTAGACATCGTGAAAAAAACGGTCCGGGAAATAGTCAGGCACTTCCGTCGATACAGAGGCAATTGGAAATACTATGTGCCTCCCAGCGTAGAAGAGGTGTGTTTCTAAAAGGTGTTTCTATATATGAATCTGTCGCTGAATAGCTCACCTTTTTGCCACCTACAGGTAGCTGAAAGTGTTGAGCATGGGTCTGGATGACTAGTTACGAATTGCAACAAAGTTACTAATAATTAGCAAAGTACGTGTACACACATACCTTACACTTGATTATTATAAGCACAAAACGGATGAGCAAAGCAGACGGGGAATTAATTGCACGTCGCGGTGATCATGACTATCACAATGATACGAAACAACAGTATGCTAGGATGGTATTCCAGAAAATTCGTAGATACCGCGCACAAAGAATCCGAACCCTTGACTTGACATCGAAAACTCAACGAAGCGCATCCAGCGCTAATACTCTCTAGGGCGCGCTCGACCAAAGCGGCAAGGTCCTACACTAGCGAAAACTAAAGCCATTGCACGCTAAAAGTCGTTTATCACTTCTGAGGAGCCAACCGCGTAATTGTCGATGTAAGACACATAATATCGTCTGCACGCTCTATATCAATCCACCTTACTAGTGATTTCGCTGGCACTTCGCATCAAAAGCGTTACATATACCCGAGAAAAACTCCTGTAGACTATACATATATAGCTACTGGCCATCAAATCAGCAAAGAAGATGATGAAGAGGGAGATTGAAAGCAAAACCATCGAGCGGCAACCGCCTGCGGTGATAATGTGATATTGAGCGACAGCGTTGAGGCGTCAACCCTCTCCTTTACCAAAGCAAATCACAGTATTTAGATATTCTTGAGCTATAATAGACTATTACATCCAATATCATGGAGATGCACGAGGGATTCGCGTTATATACCTATTCACAAACTCCAGCACTACAGCCTGTATCGCTTAAGTAAGGATCTCGAGGGAGAGCCCTAGGCTATTAATTAAGGACTCGCGTCGCCGCTTTGATGAGGTAGCGGGCTCTGCTGTGCCCGCGCGGCCCTACCAACCTTATACTCCATGAGCCGCGTGTCGTTTCTGAGGAGCCGACCGCATCGTTGCCGAGAAAAGGCAGCATATACGCCAACGCTCTTATCCTGCTATTCTGCGTTTTGCATAAGCGAACTACTGGGGAATGTGGAGACTTTTTTTTCTCTCTCCTCCCTCTCTCCCAATATTGTCTTCTCGCCACACGACCACGCTCACAGTTTAATTGACCTAAATCTCTAATGCTCTTTCACCGCACCTTTCCTTGTCTTCTGGATATTGCACTATCTTCGCTCGCTAGGCCCACCAACAAGTGAGTACCAATATTCCCGCGTGACTTCGGTTACCAGGCCAATATGTGCTGATACTGCTCCCTCTGTATCTTCCGGAACACAGCATCCACGTCAAGCGCGTGGCAATGATGGGGGAAGGGGGCCTCTCTATCTCCTCCAGTGAGCAGGATGGCTCTAGCTTTCCGCCGAAGTCAACTATGATGGCTTCAAAGGGTGTTGGAAATCCCGATGAACATGCTATGCACGATATGGGCGGTCGTCCCCTCGCAAGTAAGTCGCCACAGTTTGGCCCAACTCGCACTACAAAAACTAGGCTGATCGAATGATGTAAAGTGGCGAAGGACATAGATGAGAGTCATGCGTCACCTCGAGCCGGTTAGCTGGCTTTTTGTAGTATGAGGACTCGGAAAACTACTGAGAAGTAACCACGATACAGCAGTGGGTATCAACGATGAACTGGACGCAATACCGTACGGTTCGAGGCAGCGGCCCGTGGATGTACACGACGCCAATCGAGACTTTCTGAATAATGTGAGCACCTTGTCCAAGGCTATCCGTGTTCTTCGTCTGACACTCGTCTGGGTGGGGCTAAGGATCTCAATCTCGGAACCCTTTTCCCTTCACTGGACAATTATGACTGGACTTCATCGCATCAAGATCAACAGGGCCAACGTCAAACCCGTAAGTCTCGCTGCTGCGGTCTCTCATTCTCTCTGCTGAGTTGTAATATGCCATTTACTCCCGAACCCCACTAGGGCCCGGTTCCAAGCGTAAAGGTTCTAAAGATGACGTGCAAGGTCAAGAGAGAAAGAAGACTAGTCAGTCCCTTGCTGTTTTTCGGAATATAACGGGCTTCGAGTTATCATTCATGTTTTTTTCTTCTATTTCATAAGGGACGACCTCAAAACCTTTGCAAAGCATGGCGACTAACCAGGACCCTATGGGTGGCTCAACTGACAGCGAGACTCTGGTACCCATAGAGAACATGCAGCCAACGGAGGAGGAGATTATTGAGTACACAGAGAACAATACATCAAAAACGCCAGGTGAAATAGTCGACAACCTCGCGAGTGGCCCGAAACTGGCCGCCAATAAACGCCTGATAATCAAAATTGTGAACAAATACCTCAGGAGCCGCACGTCACCCGCAGAGGACAAACTCATCCTCCAATATTACACCGAGATCTCAGGTTCGAAAAAGAAAGACATCATGGAGGCGCTTTCCAAGAAATTCCCAAGATTGGGAGTCCATCGGATCAAATATATATCCAGGTACCTCGAATGCTTTCGAGGAGATCCAAATGAAATTGAGACGATCGGACTTCCCAGAAAGGATGAGGTGAGGACGATTTCACGCCAAGTCTCATGAAAAACGTTTGATCACTCGAACATCTCCATCCATGCATAGATCGAGATGGCTGTCGACTCGTTGAACCAAAAATATGGGGTCAAAGAATCTATCACCCAGGAGGAAATCGTGAACGTTATTTAATTCTGCTATGAGCATCAGCACATGACCCAAGTCTCAATTGTCCGTGTGCTTTCCATGCTGTTGGACGTTGTTCCGGGACCAATTGAGAAGGTAGTTAAACACTTTCGCGGATATAAGGGTGACTGGAAAGACTTTAAGTTTCCTGACTTAGATGAGGTGAGGAGTCCCAACAAGAAGTTTTTTTTTTTTCGTAAATCCATCGCTGGACAGCTCAACCTTTGTCACCTACAGATCAATGGAACTCCCAATCGTGAATCTAGACGACCAGACGCCAATCCTAGAGAGGCTACTAAGTAACTAGCCAAGTCCATCGTTGCCTGTATACTGTATATGTCGCCGTCACATATATAATGCTTGAATCATAACACCGACTAATTAGCCCAAAGCCGACCCTTGCGCATCGACATCCATTCTCCCGTTGCCATCAGCATTCGTAAAGCCCATCAGTCTTAAAGTGCACGTGGCTACCTCAAAATGAGAACGATATGGGAATGAAGTGAACATGCAATTCATGATTCACAAAAAATGATCTTCGGAAGCCTGACTTATGTGCACTGTGTAACTGGACTGCGTCAATTGCTGCTCTCAAAATAAGCGTGCTGATGATGATACCTATAATCTTTTTCGATGGTATGGGTCAGGTGGGAGGTGGGTCATTTGTGCATCTCGAGAAATAAAGCTGCTAAGGACAGCCAAATAGGAAACCAAGCCACAGGGACGCTCCTCGACCGCCACTGTGGCTTGCAGCTATCTACTTATATAACTATGCAGCACAAAAAGGGCGAGCAACGAAGATGTGAATTACATGCGGCAACGTACCTACTCGATTACCGTATAATAGAGAATGGGGAACTAAGCCTTCGAGAGACAGCCGCAGTGATAATATTGATGATCGCTATGATCCTGAACATATGAGCGTTTAAACCACCCTGTCTTCACAAACTCACTCGCCTTTGCCACAGAAGCGGTGGAGTATGGCGGCGAAATAGGGGCCTTTGTACGGTAGGAGCCATGTGCTACCAGTCGACGCGTAGCTACTGATATATATATATATATATATAATAATGCAGCCCACACGCTCAATCATCTTCTCTTGGCCAGCGGTTCCCTTCAAAAGAATTGATATTTCCGGTTTCGTTGATCGACTACGCGTACGGTCTGGTGCCCAACGTACTCAATCAACCCAAATCCCATAGTCAGATTTCCTCGATGCCTTCTAATCGCGCTTTATGCGTTGCTCCATGCATTTTACTTCTCCACGCTAGCTAGGCCTATCCACAAGTGAGTGACAACCATTGCCTCATAATTCGGCTAGCAGGGCAGCATGTGCTGATATCTCTATCTTTCTTGAATGCAGCATCACAAAGCAGTAGGTGTCGGCGATGAGTTGAACGGAATGCCACGCGGGGTAAGGCAAAACCCCGCGAACATACAATATGGAGACTGGGAACCAGATGATGTAAATAACATGCATGAGAATATATGTCTTAGTGATCCCATTATGAACATTCAATTCGCAAACAGGATAAACGCGCTAAAACACCTAGTCCGCAGTCGACTACGCGCATCGACATCCATTCCCTCGTTGTCATCACCATTTACAACACCATTAGGAAATGAGTCCGACTCCTCTTTTCACACCGGGGATATTGAACGTCTGGTATTTGATTATTTCGACCTTGAATGATGGTTGAACCCATGGGCGCAGCGTTCAGGAGGCGACGTCTGTGAGGTCCGTTGACGGACGGTCGTCACGAGTGGCATTGGATTTCGCGCTTCATTCGTAGGGAGGGATTGAAATGATCATATTTCGGACGGAGGCACCCCGTAGGCACGAAGGATCGACTATCCTGTTCCCTCGAGAACAGAAGTGCAGCTGGGACCGTTCTCACCTGATGAGCCCGATGTGCACGAAGCAGTTCCTACATATGAACGCGACGCACGGATGCGAGCGGACCACCAGCTGACGGACCTTACCTGACCTAAGATACAGCGTTTGTGCTCCTAGTTGCGAGTGTGTGAAGGGTGCTCGGGGGTTGATCTCAAAGCTTGCAGAGCAATATCCTGGCAATGAACATAGGACTGAGGAGGAGGTTCTCAACATTCTGTCTTTGACTCAATTCACATCACCTACTTACGTCACCCTTAGGCTTCATATACCCTTCGTTTCCCGCCGCGTTATTCTCGTTGGGGTTGGCCACTTCAGGGACGCTGGCTTGGGGGAAATAATAATAATGAAGCGCCCTGACGATGATGTCACTGCTCTGGCGATGCTCCAAACAGATTGTAATTGCAGTCAGGGACCTCTATTCCAACACCCTGACCCGCAGCTATAATTGTCCTAGTTACTGGACAATAAAGACAAGGAAGAGGAGAATGGAAAGCAAAACTTTCGAGCGGCAACCGGCTGCAGTGGCATCGATCACCATAGTGAACCCAGCGTAATGTCCGGGCCGACTCTCCCACACACCAAAGGATATCCAAATGAGGCGGTGGAGCGCTCGTTTGGAAATCCTCTTGTGCATAATGAGGACCGTTTGTCACCTCTGAGGAGCCGACCGCATAGTTACCGAGATAAGCTTCACATACGCTCCATCCTACTATCGTTACTTCGCCTGTGTTTCGCTTCAAAAGTTTTATAGATTCCTGGGGAACGTGGAAACATTTATAATTATCTACCTCCCTCTCTCCTCTCCTAATACAACTTTTCCGCCAGTCGACCACAGGCACCGCTCTAACGCATTCAATTAACCGAAACTCCATTGACCTTCATAATGCTTCCTGATCGCGCCATACGCTGTCTTTCATGCCTTCTCCCTCTCACACTACCCTTGCTAGCTAGGCCCACCTACAAGTGAGTGACAACCTTTCCCCGTGACCTCGGCTACAAGGCGTTGTATGCTGATACTGCTTCCCTCTATCTTTCCCAAACGCAGCATTCATATGAAGCGCGTAGCAATGATGAGGGAAGACTATCCGGTGTTCCTTCGTGGACACCCAATCACTTATAGCTCTAGCGCTCAGCCTGAGCTAACCGCCCCGACTCCGATGGATACGGTTACACTTGGAATTCCCGATGAACACGCTATATATGACATAGGTGGTCGTACTATCGCAAGTAAGTCGTCACTTTTACCTTCCACTTACATAGATACCAAACCAGGCTGACTGAATGATATCAAGTGGCGACTAATATAGCAGAGAGTCATACATCACCTCAAACCGGTTAGTTGGCTTATGGTTTGAGAACTCGGAAAGCTATTGAACAGCAATCATGGTAACGCAGCAGGTATCTACGGTCAGTTGGATGCAATACCGCACGGTTTGAGGCAAGGGCCTGTGGATGGACGGGACACCAATCGAGGCTTTCTGCATAATGTGAGTGCCTTCTCCAAGGCTATGCGTGCTTCTCGTCTAACTCCCGTCTGGGTGGGACTAAGGATCCCAACACCGAAAGGCGTTTTCCTTCACTGGAGAGTTACCGTGAGACTGTATCGCATCAAGATCAAGAAGGCCAAAGCGGAACCCGTGAGCAACGCTGTGGCCGTATTCCGTACTTTCCTCTAATTCGCTAATTATTCTCGAACCTCTTGTCAGAGTGTAGTTCAAAGCGCAAAGATTCGGCAGACGATTTGCGAGATTACAGGAGAAAGAATACACGTACGTACGTTCCTCGCCGCTTTCCCTAAGTGAGCGGGCGCGTTAATCCTTGTTTTCTTCGATTAAAAGTGAAGACCCTTGAACCCTTTCAGTACCCTGCGACCACATGGGATCGAGATCGTACCAATGGTCATCCCCGAAGTATTGCGCGCAATCCAGGTAGTCCGATTGATGACGAGATTCCGGCGCCTATAGTGGACAAGGAGCCAACAGAAGAAGAAATCATTGCCTACCTTGAGGACAATCCGTCGAAACAGCCCAACGAGATCACCAACGACTTGACCGCCCGATTAGAGTTGGATCCCCTGAGCCGACACCGGATCTATAATATCGTGGACCTGCACCTTAGGACTCACACAACACGATCAGAGGACGAACTAATTTTCAACTATTACGCCGAGAACTCGCATTCGCCGATACGTGACATTGTCAACGTGCTTCATTCAAAATTGCCAAGACTCACAAAAAGGCAGATCTATACCATTGTCAAGTATCTTGATCATATTCAAAGATACCGCAACCAATCCAAGAACCCCAGACTTCCCGGACGGAATGAGGTGAGAACGATCCCAAGCGTGGTTGAATGGCTGTATCGTCTAAAGCAGCTCCCTACTTTTTGTAGATGAAGAAAGCCATCGAACCTTTCCGCATAACACGTTCACGCAACAAATCTGTCACCGAGGAGCAAATCGCGACTGTGATTCAATTTTGCAAGGAACATCGGGAGATGAATGAAGCTGCAATTATTTCATTGCTTGCCAGACGATTGGATGTCACGCGAACAACTATCCAAGAAATAGTCAGGCACTTCCGTCGATATAAGGGCAATTGGGAATACTATGTACCTCCCAGCGTAGAAGAAGTGAGGTATTTCCAAAAGTTGTTTCTATATATGTATCTGTCGCTGGATAGCTCACCCTTTTGCCACCTGCAGATAGCTGAAAGTGTTGAGGATGGGTCTGGATGACTAGTTACTAATTGTAACGAAGTGACTAATAATTAGCGAAGTACATGTACCCACGTACCTTGCATTTGAACATTTTAAGCACAAAGAGGATGGGCAACGCAGATGCGGAATTGCGCATCGCGGTGATCACGACTGTCACAATGACACGAAACAACAGGATGCCGGGATGGTGTCCCAGGAAATTAGTAGATATCGCACACAAAGAATCCGAATCCTTTCCTTGACATCGAAACTTAACGATGCGTATCCAGGGCCAACGGTCCTCTCTAGAACACACTCGATCAAAGCGGTAAGGTCCTACACTGGAACCAAAGCCATTGTACGCTAAAAGCTGTTTGTCACTTCTGAGGAGCCGACGGCGTAATTGTCGATTTAAGACGCATGATATCGCCCACGCGCTCTCTATTACTCCACTCTACTTTTGCGACTTCGCTTGTGCTTCGCATCAAAGCGTTACATATAGCCGAGGAAACTTTTCTCGCTCGATATTACATCTTCGCCACTCGACCGCGACCAACGCATTCAAACCTTCTCAATGCTTTCTCACAGCGCTACATATTTCCTTCCATGCGTTCTGTCTCTCGCACTCTCCTTGCTGGCCAAGCCTACCCGCAAGTCATTGACAACCATTTCCCGTGACCTCGGCTAGCGGGGCAGTGTTGACGGTGCTCCCCTGTCGTTTCCTGAACGCAGCACTCATATAAGGCGCGTGGCAATGATGAAGGAAGAGAATCCTCCTCATGGGCACCCAATCAATTAGGGCTCTAACGTTCCGCCTGAGCTACCCGGGATAAAAGATCTGGATCTCGGAAGCTTTTTTCCTTTAGAGGGCGATGAGGGCGCACGCGTCATACACGACTACAGGATGCCACAGCATCAGGATCGAGAAGGCCAAGGTGAGATCCATCAGTAACGCTGTCGCGCCTCCCTATTCCCTTTGCCTTTGTTGGATGGCTAAGACCTCCTATTGATGCTCGACCCTTTTATTAAGGCGTAGTCTGAAGCGCAAAGGTTCAGCCGACGACTTGCGAGATCAAAGGAGACAGAAGACCTGTAAGTTCCTCATCGCTTCTCTTCATTGAGTAGCTGGACGGTAATCCTTGTTTTCCTTCATTCAAAAGCGACGATATCGGAGCCCTTACTGGGTGTTGCAACCGCACATGACCCCATGGGTCATGTCCCAGGTATGTGCTCCACACCTTACACCACTTGTCGTCTAATGCGTCTGGGCGGTCCAACTGACAGCGATATTTCGGTATCCTTAGAGGATGAGCAGCTAACAAAGGAGGAAATTCTTGAATACCTGGAGAAGAATCTATTGAGAACGGCGGAAGAGATCGCCAACGATCTTGCCACCGGCTCGGGGGAGGACCGCGCACTGAGCCACTACCAGATTTTTCACATCGTCAGCTCGCGCCTCCGAGCTCATACGACACCTCTAGAGGACAGAATCATCTTCGAATATTACAAGAAGAACCCAGAGAAGTCCCTGGAAGACATCGTCTCCGCGCTTTATAATGTCTCAGACCTATCAAGACTCAGCCAGTACCGAATCCGAAACATCGTCAAGTATCTCATCCACTTTCAAACAGATCTTGGGGACCCAAATACGCTCAGGCTTCCCGGATCGAAAGAGGTGAGGACACGATCCTCACACAAATGTGTGTCCTCAAAAACCCGTATAACTCAAGTTACCCCCAACACGTTGCTTAGATTAACATGGCTCTCAAAACCTTGCGCAGCTATCCGCAATCCAACGTCGTCACCAAGGAGCAAATCGTGACGGCGATCCAATACTACAAAGAAAATCAGGGGGTGGCTCCAGACACAATTGTCCCGGCCCTTTCCGCAAAATTAGCGTTGCGCGAGCACCGATCCGGAGAATGGTCCAACACTTCCGTCAATATAGGGGCGGTTTGGAAAATTATGTACCTCCCAGCGTAGAAGAGGTGAGGGGCCCCCAAAGAAGTTTCAATGGATCATCGGTGGACAGCTCAACTTTCGGCTATATATAGATTAACCGAAACCGCCGAACACAATTCAGTTCTGGATGACTGATCGTCGATCATAACGCCGCAGCCTTAACCGCATGCACGTCAAGGTTCTTCTCAAGCATTCGAAGTTTTAAACAATTAATGTAGTGCTGCGCGTATATCGTATCGTTGTACGCGCCGCCGTGACCTACATTTAATACACGCGTACACCAAGTAAGGGGTTGACCAATTCAAGACTAATACGGAAGTACAGAGGGTATATCGTAGTGGTTTTACCCCGAACATTTCGCAGAGCAAACCAATACGCACGCTCGAGAAAAAATGAACCGCCCAAAAAAGCCGATTATTGCGCGTCGACATCCATCCCCGCCTCGCCATCACCATTTGCAACGCCATTGGGTGATGAGTTCGCTTCTTCTCTTACACTTTGTAACTCACTTCGCAACGAGGATGTTGAGCGTTTGGTATTTAATTGTGCCGTCCTTGGACCGTCTATGAACCTTGGGGGTGATTCTCCTCCTGCTGTGGTCGGAGGTGGTGAGAGGGAGCCATCGGCGCGCCGTCCCAGAGGCGATTTCTGGGAGGCCCATTGAGGAACAGCCGTAGGAAGCGGCGTAGGATTTTCACGTTTCATTCGCGGGGAAGGGTTAAAGTAGCCGCACTTAGGACAGAGGTACTCTACACGAGCAAAGGATCAGTAGCCGTTCGTTGGAAAGCAGAAGTGTAGATAGGACGCACTCATGTCTTCGTACTCGCTCTCCCTAACGAGCCCGTTATGCGCGAAGCAATTCTCGCATATCAAAGCATATCGAGTATGCTGAGAGCCAGCGGATGCCTCGTCGTCCCCTAGGATCGCATCGGCCACTTTGTCATACCATTGTTTGCGAGCAGGTGCCATTGGCTGTGGGATTGTGTCTGCATCGAAATGTTAGGAAGAGGGTGTGTGTCAAACTAAGGATGCCGGCACTGACGTTGCAAGATTTGTTGGCGGGCTTGGGCTTGAGCCGATGCAGGACCAGGAGGAACGACCTGCAGGGCCGCAAGTCGAGGTGGACTCTTGTGAGAGGACGGAGCCGGTCCCGGTTCATTTTGAGGACCACCAACAACACCAGGGACACGACGCTGTCGGAGATTCGACTCTGGAGTGCTGAGTGCGGGTACAGGGGCCTATTCAGGTTCCATGTCAGATCGTCTTTATTCGATTTCTAGAAGACCCGTTACCTTTCGTGAAGCTGGGTCATCATATCTATCTAGGAGGTTTTTGGTGGTGTAGTAATTGGTTTTCTTCTTGATCTCATCAATCTTCGTACGTTGTTCGGCAAGAAGGGATTTGAGTTGCTTCTCTGCGACAGGGGGATTGAGTAAAAGTCAGTGGAGGAGTTGTTAACAGGGTACAGCGATCCTCATACCTTCCCATTCTGCCTTCCTCCTATACCAAGATTGGACGATTCGTCGAATGAACAAGATTCTAAGCCCCGTGGTCAGTCTTCTCCTATGATGAGAGCAAACTGTCTCCAAGCTTACAAGATGGGTCCCACAATCGCCGGGATAGCTTTGATAATAGTCTGGAGCGTGACCTCATCCCTCGACCTAGGTTTCCATATATACCATCTAGGCAACACAGTCCACCACGCTGCGAGGTAAATCAACCACGCTCCAATGGCATATAACGTCACCAACAACGTCGCCCTTCGTTCACGCAACCTAATTTCCGAAAGTCGCGTCTGCTTCGACTGTATCGAAAGGGCAAGAGAGGCTAGGACACGCTCATAGTCCTCGGCACTCTCTTGTTTCTGAAAGGTCATAGACAGTCGATGTAAGAGACCCATTTGCGTTGTTAGGAGGAGGGGATGGAGAACGAAGAGAGACACGCCTTTGAGGACCAAAACCAAGAGAGGATCCCCATGTATATAGCGTTTTTGGGAGAAAGGCGGCCTTGAGTTTCCGCTTCTTCGGGGTCGATCAGTCGCCTCGTGGGCTGGGTGCGACCTTGCACGCGCTGGAGTGGCGATTGTCGATTTGCTGGGTTGTGTAAGAAACGGGCAGTCCAATCCAAAATCCTTGCCACCACGCCGCCACGCCACGAGGGTCGACCTCGGCGGAACCCGAAATCCACTCTACATGACGTCTACAAGAGATCATCTCTGACTACCCCACATTTTGATTTCTATTTTTAATCCATACTGCCCAATATCACACTCGGTGAACAGAACAAGCAACTCAAATGACCTGACTTGCCCATCCACCAGAACCTTCAGGATGTGATCCAGGTCAAAGTCCGTCAGACCTCATAATCTAGTTATCACGATCCAAAGTGAATTGACCAAGGTGGCAATCGCGAAACCATGGCAGAAGCCACGACCGGTGTCGACATCATAGATATACAAGATAGGATATAGGAAGGCCTTTAATAACCGTGCGCGGATGTCAGTATGGAGCGCACGCCACCAGCAATGGCCAATACGAAAGACCTTACCTTCAATAAGACATGGACAAGGACGTTTGTCAACAGGATGTCGGAGGTCGAGCTCGGAGGTGCGCACGCCGCCGTGAGGCCAACCGTCAATGCGAACACTAGGCGATAAAATTCCGAAGAAAATTAATAATCAGCCTGTGGCTACACGAGCTGTCGTGGTCGACGGCATGTGGCCGCTGTCGATCGTCATCGGTGCAGCTTACGGGGGAAATGCTCCATCATGTTCTGATGCGAGGCGACCATACGCCCGCCCTTTCCAAACACATTATTCATCCCGCCTCGAGGGTCTAACAACGGCGAATCGGAAAGGTCAGACCAGTGACGTTAACGCGCGCGATCCCCTTTCTTCTAAAGCCAATAGCGTACCTCTGTTATTATACCCAACACACTTCGCTTTCCCGGCGACGCTCACTCCAGGTGTGACGATATACGTCGATAGGGCGTTCAAGATCAAAGCGAACACAAGCAACGCCATCGCTTCCTTCGGCCCTCCAAGTGGTAAAGGGGATGTGGGTGTTGTTGATGCTCCGATGAGCTTCCTGACCCATGTCAACCCAAAGCGGAAGATTGAGGCGCTGTGAGTTTGGACGAACGTGGTGCGGCAGATGGTCGGTGCGAGCCAAACGCACAAGAGCATCGATGTTGGGACTTTGATCATGGCGCTGTAAGCCGGAAGCGCTCGAATTTCAGCAAGTGATCTTTGGAGATTGCGGAGTCAGCGTGCTTACAGAGACCCTCGCCCTTTCTCATAATCAAAGCCATGACCTCTAATCTTCGGCGGCGCCACTTCATCAGGTGTATTGTTTTGAGACATTTTAGACGGAGGTTGGGAAGGGGAGAAAAGAAAGTCAAGGCGTCTAGATGCACCTGAAATATAGGGAGCACTAGTAAAATAAGCTATCGGGGGTCGGCATTACGCGTCAGATCCTTACCGTGGGAGAGTTGCTTATTTCCTTCAGGCAATATAGATGAAATTTGACGGTGAGAATGTTTACGGAGAGCTCGCTTCAGACGCCAATTAAGGGGCCATGGAACTCCATTCCATCTCCTTCCCCAACATCAACCTAAGATTAACGTGTTCCTTTATCCAGCTAAGATCTAGCTCTTCCACTGTCGTATATACCGTACAGCTGCCCGCCTCCAAGAATTTCAGTGTCAGCAGCCTATTTTTGATCGAAGTTTGAAGCTGATTGGGGGAGAGGAGAAGTATAGGGCTGATCGCCAAGCTCGTCAGCTTTGTGCAGAGTGGATTGATCCAAAGTGGATATGAAATAGTGAAGAAGGAGGAGGGGGGGGGCACGAAGGAAGTCTGGCTATCGGGGTTCAGCAGAAGCGAAATTTAAATGGATACACACACCCATACTACTACTCTATGACGCGTACTGGCTATGTTATTCATGGGTTTGTGGACGCAGTATGACAACCCTCATCTCTGTATCGCTGTATGTTAACATTTCTGCAACTGTGCTCCTCTGTCCTTGGAAAAAGGGCGACTGCGGAACCTCCACCTTGGCAAGTTGGTCTCTCGGATCGCATGAGGTCTCTCGATCTTCTCAACAAGACTGGTTCTTTCTCGCGCTCTGTCATTTTTCAGCACATGCCCTGTGAAATAAATAAGACGGTGATAGGGATCGGCCATTGACCGTCCGCTCAAAAGCTCGAGGCTGCCCAATGTGCTTTTGCAATTGGACCCTATCGCGAGGTTCTGTCCACAGCGGCTTGCTTATGAGATACAATTGAGCCGTTGGACTGAATGATTTCTATGCGAGACGGTGGATCCCACTTCCTAACGATCCTAAAAGACGTCGAGTCTGACATTCATATATCTCTATTACTTCCCTTTCTCCTTCGAACCACCATAGCTTTGTCGGTCAGAATACAACAGCTACTCAAGAGATCAATACATCGGATCAAGCTTAGAGGTTTTAGGTTATGACAGAGTATGAGAGTGTGCATGCGCATGAAAGGATTCATCGAGACCCTGCGACAGCTTCAAATTACCCTAGAGCATGGAAGTCAGTCAGGCGTACCCAATGCAAAGTTTCCAGTGACGCACAATAAGAGGATAACTTCACACCCCATCTCTGCGGGGCCCTTGCAACGACACACTGCCATACCCTTCCTGCAGCTCGTTATTCCCCACTCTTTCGTATTCCGAGAGGTGGCAGTCACACGATTTCCCTGTATTACCGTGGATTTCAACTTTAGTAAAAATACAGAATCGATTCATGTACGTGTTACACGGACCTTGTGGGTATTTTCTTTGCTCATAGAGTTTAGCCACCAGAAGAAATACTGTCCAGCCACTCCCAAACATGGTTAGGGTAGCAACTAATACGGATATAATCGCCGAGCCGAGAGGCTTTCTATGTGGAAAGTGACAGAGGTACTGCGAAGCGATCGTGGCAGGCCTTGACATGTCGCCTAGGCCCGGGAAGACGCTGTCCATCTGTTGAAGAGTGTCTAAACAATCTCCGTAGAGGGTTATGTTTGATGATATGGTGGCGTTGAGGGTGTCAGGGTGGACAAGGAAGTTGTTTGGGAATGCGTTGCCAATATCGAGACGAACCACGGCAAGAAAAAGCTGCGTTGCGGATGTCATTATGCCAAGTAAGGGTTCCGGCAATTCTGAAGTCCAAACTCGATATATCGTGCCATTGATGGAGGTGAGAATTGATGAAGCCGAGCTGATATTGACGGGTACTGCGGTGCAAGATTGGTCAATCGCTCCCAGTCGTTGGTTGTGGCAGAACACCGGTGGTTCCAATATCGTTATTGTTGAGCCCGCGCTGCTGAATTGTCCAGCCAACCCCGAATCTAAGAGGTCTGTGCCCAGGTCGAGGAAGCTATTTTCGGGAAACATTGAGTCATCAGATCGAATGTGACCCCCAGTACAAAGGTGGGCATACTAAGAATATAGTCGAAATCCAGGGTTCGTTACATTCCCAGGTATGAGGTCATACAAGGAATGCTCGTCTGTGGCAAATGATTCGGTATACACGGTGCTCATCAGGACCGGGAAGTCTTGATAATCTCGCTATGAGTGGACTATATCAGCAGCTAACATTTATAGCTTGCCTTACCAGTGTCATTACAAAGAACCAAAGCCTCGAAAGTTAGAACAGGTGGCTGTGTGGCTGTGAAGACGCTCATACTTGCTATATCGCAGCTGTCGAGGTTCTTCCCAGTGTAGTCCATGGTCGGTAGGCTTGAGAGTAGATTTATGCTACCGGATGAGCTTAGTGGGGGACCCCCAAAGATCGCCTCAACCGTCCATGTGAGGAGTGTGTAGTTAGTAATGAAGGTTTCCCTGTATTTGTTGATTTAGTTGGGGACCGAGAGCGCAGATAGATATTTTCCTCTGGATTACGCACCCCACATTCAGAGTGCGATTATCGCATTGGCTTCCTGGAAGTGGCTTGAATCCAAAGCGCCAGAACCAGAGATCAGGGACCTTATTGAAGTCGCTTTGTGCAATTGCGACAGTCTCATATCCGACGAGTGCAACTGATTGATATTAGATCAGTAAGGGGTGGTGATCATAAACTATACGCTGAATACATGCAATTTAGGGGGATCAGAATCCCAAGGACGAAGATAATTCCCAAGATGACGATGGGGGAGAACCTAAGGGAGTGGCTTAACAATTATCGTCGTGCTCGGAGACCATGGAGGCGCACCATCGCCCACGAAAGGTGTGAGTGACATTGTAGCTAATGCGGGGAAGATGATCCACTAAGTGCGACATTCCCAGTAAAAGTAGGCACAGTAGTAAGTAGATGGTATGTGGTAGTAGTAGGAGTGGTGATTGGAGGAGATTGAAATCAAGAGGTGGTATTATCATATATGGCCGCTCGTTTTTTGCCACACCGAAGACGGCGAGAGAGGAGTTAAGCTTTCGCCTAGTGTTGCTGCGATGTCGATGCCATCGCGATGGGCCATCGATGCTCCCATCGTTTGGTACCGTGGAAACGATGTGAAACTATGGCGATGTGGCCTCGATTTAGATCCTCGAGGTGTAACGATGTCGTACAATGTTGATCCCACGATGCTTTCATGTGTCCTACAGGGACTCAACCAGGTCCTCCAGCTGACTTTCCGCTCTATAACATGCATACATTGCAAGGTCCTAGTTGTCTAAAAGGCCACAAACCTAGCCCTCTCCAAAGTGCATGCCTCACTTAGGTATCCCAGCATGAGAAAAATGTCAGAGATTGAATGCTCATATTCACTGCCTCCCTACCCCTATCAAGGCTCAACAGATGCAATTTCTCAGTTGTTAATGTCAGAAACTGTGCTCCCAATGTTATTTGTGCCATTGTCACAACCATTGTGGAAGTGACCAAGTGCAAGTACAGAGAAATGGAGTTGTGCCTGAGTGAAGTATGGAGTGACTGCAGCAGCAGTGCCTACACATCATGGGGATGCATAAGCCTTTGTTCCATTCCATTCTATTCCATGTGCTGACTGAGATTGTTCTATGACTGAGTAATATGCACCCCACTTATTGTACAGAATGAGTTAGATTTGTAGGATTGCTTAAGTAGCCAGCAAAGTGAGGAGGGCTGTTCCTCATTTTGCCTCTTGTATATTCATCTTCCCTTTACTCTTTAACAAACTTCTTGCATGTGCAGGAGTATCCATTCCAACTGAAGTCACAACAACCATTACATGGTTGAAGAAGGCAGACGAAGAGCAACCTACAATGTCCTCTGCTGCACTATGAAGACATGACAAGAAGCTGAATCACGAAATTAGGCAAAGTCAACAATCATAGCTTTCTCTAGAAGATGTCATCAATGCAACAAGAACTGTTCACAATCAAACAAGAACAAGAACAGCAACAACAACCAATCATCCCAGAAGAACCAATCAACATGGAGTAAGAAGGACCAGCACTGCTGGTACAGATGATAAGGCAGATGCAGCAACAGATGCAGCAACAGCAAGAAATTATTAACAACCAAAATGCAATGATCCAACAGATGCATGGGGCAATCCAGATGCCACCACCACCCACTGTCAATGTAGTGGCACCAATTGTAAATGTTGCACCAAACTATCAGCAACCAGTGGCAAGGGGAGACCTGAAGGCAGATAAGCCAGATGCATTCAAGGGCAACTGAGGGCCAGCAGCATGTTAAGAGTTAGCTCCTTGCTAGACTCTGATAGGCACTACTGTGCTAAGGGTGCCAACCAGGGGTACTTACTGATGGCTCTGGATTGCTTTGTAAGAGTGGATAAGAGAGAATGAGATTGAAGACACTAGATTACAAACAGGTGTTTGCGATGGGGAATCCTACAGCATTCCCCTTGCTCTATATATACTAAATTCAAAGGAATCTTCCAGAACGTTCTCCTAACATCCTCCTAAGGCTGACTGATCCTTCCACCATGCTGACTGA